>CM046388.1:50920000-51042500 GCA_025413875.1 Rhododendron molle
AACTTACAGTGCGCTGGCCTGAAACAATTCTGGACACTTGACTTAATTTGAGATGCTTCTCCTCTTTCCCCGAGAACCAGATTAATACAGATTCATCCTGTAAGCAGTAACACCACCAGTTACTAATACTTAGACTTCCTGAACAGAAATCTCCAGTTTCAATAGTGCGAAATTGAGGGAGATGCTACTTGACAATAGCACAAACCTACATCAGAAGATGATTCAGTATGAAGATAGCCGAAACATATATACAGGGACACTACCAGTTCTTAATCCTGATATACTTCTTGCAGGGAAATCTCCAGTTTCAGTTTTGTGAAATCAAAGGAGGGAGATGCTACTTGACAAAACACAACTAATACTGCCAGATCATTGAGTAGGATGATAGTCAAGACAAATACAAAGAATTGTTATGCTAAAAGTGACTGTGGAAGTGCACAATGCAATGGATGATGCATCTAAGCATCCAATTTTTAAACAACCTTACAAGCATACACAGAGATAAGTCTATAAGATACATAAACAGTAAAGTGACAATGGAAGTACATAACGTGATGATTATATATCACACATCAAATTTTCTAACAAGCCGGTTGTTTTACAAGCAAGCATACACAGAGATATGCGAGAAGACAAAATAAAAGAATACATATACCTTAAGTCGCAATGGAAGTACAAACTATGATGATGATTTATCTAGCATCCAATTTTCTAACAAGCTGGTTGTTTGCTAAGAACAAATATATTGGTTTCATGCCATTTTGTTAAGTCCAATTGTACAATTAGGCACAAAATAAATTCAAAAAATGTTGGACTAAAGAACAGAAGGATCAGGCAGGACTTGTTAGCATATATATATATATATATATATATATAGATATATATATTAATATTTTAATTTCCTGGGTCAGAATATGCTTGTCAAAAGAGAGAAACAAAGAGAAGGATGCATACAAAACAGTACGGAAGTTGGTTATATGCAATCACTAACCAGCATGAAGATTAGTTCCTATCTTAGGCAAATGAAAGGTAACAATACTAATAACAATGGTCAACCACTATAAGACTGGTTTCTACTATGATACAGACCAACTAGTGAACTTAGCAGCGACATGAGGTTAGGTTAGACACATCACATGGGGCGGGGGGCGGGGGAGGGGGTTGAGCAATCGTGAACATTGTCCTGGGTTATCATGGCTCAGATGGGTTCGTAAAGTCACAGACCTTAACAGATAAAATGCTGCTCACAGCTGATTAACATACAATACAAGCTACTGAATATTTCAGATGTCGCCTCATGTTTATGACGACAATAGTACTGCACCTATTACAGTGATATTTCAACATAGATTTGAAAGATTAACAAAATTTGAACTATATATATGTATGTAACAAGTCTTTCAGACTCTATAGATGAGCAGACATAAGTAACTATACGAACTCCAGACTCAAGGACTTCATAATTTTAAAGTTGAAAAGACTCCATGTCCTCATAACCTGAAATGGCAACAGTAATGCGCAAGCAGCAGCATCAAACTTAAGTTTTATACATAATCTTGTTGTTGGCAGTGGAGGTAGCGTCAATAATGGATACAAGAACAAAAAGCAACATAGATATGCATAAACATTGGAGGAAAAAAACTTACATTAGCAAGGCGGAATGGACAAAACTTTGGTTTTCCTCTTCTTCCGTACTTGAGCAAATAGGCACCTTTCTTAAGAGCATTAATGGCCTGTTGTAAAGATCATCCAAAAATCTAGATTAACCACAATCACCATATTTGCCATGAAGACCGCAATCACCATATTTTCCAATAGTAAGGTAATGCTCGAAAAAGCTCCATAATGTCCAAATGTTCACACTTCACAGTATTGGATGGATGATATTAGAAGTAAGAGGAATCTCAAAAATTATCCTAGAACCTACATGGTTAGTTAGTCGGGTGGAATAAACGTGCATAGGGCATTGAAATCAGACTTCACATTTCCCTACGGGTTATGGTATAATAAAACCCAGTTGGTAGTCCCAATTTGGCACTTATCTCCCTTTTTGATGCATGAGGAGTCACAAACTTAATGCATCCATCATGGGTAGCTGTAGCAGACTTGCACAAACAAACAACTAAAATAAAATAATAAAAAACTAGGTACCTGTGGCAGAGATATGTTGCTAAAGAAGCCATATGCATCTCTCTTTCATACTCGGCACAAACCTAGATTAGCGTCCTAAACATTACAAACGTACCTTTAAGTAAAAAATAGACCAGCTTTTAAGCATATATCCGAACATCGAATACTCTTCGTTATACGTTCAACAAGCACCAGACATAACCTTACAACAATTTTCCAGTACAAAATTGTAAAAGTACAGTAAACACACTGAGAGTAAAATACACTTGGGACTTTTATCCAACCAAACGTCAGGCGAACGTACACAACCCAATACCCGTAGAGGAATGCAATATCCTTATTTAGAAGGTTAAATATTTACAAAATTGTTATATTTAGCATTCACATGCATGTGCCCATAAAACTACATGCAAATGAAAATCGTGGAGACCCTGCCTTACAAATCACAATTGTGGAATAGTGTGTTCCGGCTTTGTTGCTGTACTTCTACAAGTTAACTGTGCTGATATTTTGATACTTCAGTATAAATGTTTTAGATGACAATTGTCCAAGTTTAATGCTACCCTACACCGTACAATGGACTTTTTAATATATTCTCTACAACAACTGCAAAACAGTTTTTTTTTTTTGATGATCAACTGCAAAAGATTTCCTAATTATGTTATTATCAACCGCTGTATTACGACTATAAAGAATCATTCAAGCATTTTTTAATGCTACATACATCATATAATACTGCAATTTCTGAATAATACGCATTTCTGAGAATAACTGCAAATCAGTTTTTTTTTCCTGCACTTCAAAACACTTTGGAATTGCATTATTCTCGAGAACTACATCACCACAATCTTAAATCATTTAAGTATTTTAGTGATTATCTGGCCATCACTTGTGAAATGGTTCTGAATTGACATCTCAAGCAGGTGAAGATAGGCTAAGTTGTTAATAAAAAGGAGGCACAGAGACCATAAAAAAAGACATCAATAGGCAAATTTAAAGTCACGCCAATAAGAAATTACCAATAACATCATCGAGGACAAAACTAAGATGTCTTCATTATGGGAAATGAAAACTTGTCTCTACATGCAGTGGTCCTTTAAGTGCACAAGGACATGAGAAGAGCAGAATAAAGTAAGTCGAACTCGGCAAGATACATGATGGTGTATAAATAGAAATAACTCCAAGTGGTGTAATGAACTGATTGGCTAATTGATACTAATGTAGAAGCCAAAGGCCAAATATGGTGTTAACTGTTAAGGCATTTTGGATTTCGGAAGACTAGTGCTTTCAACTTATTTGTATTGATATCACCACAGTCACCACTGTAGAGGTAGAAACTAGCACCAAGGCAAGTGCTATCCATCCCAGGGTATCGTGGGTTGGGCACCAGGATTACCTCTCCAATAAAAAGGGAGATAATGTTGGCTACCTCTTCTATTCAAGAAGTTCGACTGATGCGTCTATGGTATGATTACCCGAACATGTTTGGCCACGCGCAACACATGTCGGACACGCTCCAGACAAGCCCAAACATGAGCCCGCTTTTCTAATTAGTAATTACACAAATATTTAATCAGACACATTGGAGACGCACTAGGACGCATAAGGAGATCAGAAAGCAACTTTAGAAAAACTTGAGATATGTCAAAATTACAATGAATGCTTAGCTCACAAAGACTAAAACAGTGACCTTATATCCTTAATTCCTTATACTGTCCATATCATTTGTAATTTTGGAGAAATAATGTTCTTGGTTTCTACATGAACTAGTACTGTATAATGACAACTCTTGTCTTCCAACATTCAACAGGTGTCCAATTTATAACTATCCTAACTTTCAGAATAACGAGTCTGTGTCCGTGCTTCTCTCTCTCTCTCTCTCTCTCTCACACACACACACACAGAGGCCGTGCACCAATACTGCAGAGTGTATCTTTACCAGTACGGATACGAAAGCTTTCGAATAACGAAATCAACTCGAGCATTTTAACGAATAATAAATTCTAAACCCCCTGAAAAAACGTACCTGCTCAATGTCCCTCTCGCCTTGGCCGCCCGTCCTGTTAGCATCCGAGGTCATCTTATCCCTCCGCACACGAAAAAACCTCAATTAACCTCCCATCACCACAACCAAAAACACTTCCTCCATTCATCAATTCATTCACACCCCTCACAATCACAACTTAAACCTCACAAGAAAAAAATCCCAAATTCGTCACGATCTTCGCTCCTACAGTCAAAACAACGGCACTGCAACAATTAACTGTACTGTACCCCCGGAAACGAATAAAATGCTTCGCGATCACTGCGCGAAGTGCAGTGATAAAGAACGGTGAGGAAATGTACCTGTGGTTTAGGTCTTTTTTAGGAGAGAGAGAGAGAATCGATCAAAAAAGAGACGAAACTTTACTGATGAGTTGGCGGCGGAGTGAGCTGTGGGAATCGGAGGTGAGATCAGCAGGAAAAGGTGAAGTGGAATGTAAGGAAACAACGGTCGATCTGGTAATCAGTTGCGGCAGAAGTGCAGCAGAGGAGAGAGAGAGAGAGAGAGAGAGAGAGAGTTTTTTCAGAGATTTTAACTGGACGATGAGAGAGAGAGTGAGAGAGAGAGAGGGGGGGGTGGACTGACTGAAAAAGTGAAAAAGAAATGCGTCGTGTATGGGTCTTGTGAGATGGGAAAAGATTAGGCCGAATAAAATACTGTAGGAATTGAACGGGGGAAAAAAAAACAAGAAAAAGGAAAAAAGAGGGCTGTAAACAGTTTCCTCTTTGGTGTTTTCAGAGAAAACAATTGGAGTACTATTTAAAAAAAAAAAAAAGAAAAAAGAGAGCAACTCTTCCATTTTTAGGGCGTTCCTGCTGATGGTTCTTAAAAAATAAACATTTATTTATAATTTTTAAGTTTAACATAATGGGTTTATTGAAATATTTTTTTTTGTAATATGGATATTGTTTGATAGATCTCGATTATCTCTTTTGAACGGTGCAAAAAAAATTCAAAAATTTATTTTCGTAAATACATTATTTTTAATTTTAAAAATTGTACAAAAAAGTACTTACTTTTTAAGAATCTTTAGCGGAAGTATTTATATTTTGAATTAAAAGTGATTGTATTGTAAGAGAATGACCTATCTCGTAAAGCGAAAAATAAAAAGCACTCTGTACTTTATTTTTTTTGAACAGGAAAAAGTACTGTACTTACGAAATAAGAAACTTAACAGAACGGGGTATATTTTGTCCACCCACTCAAAAAATTGTATAATTGTTATCTATTTTTGTGTGGAGTTACACTGAATTACCTAGTGAGTATAAAAGTGTCATTGAATTTCTGAATCTTTGATTTATTTTTTTGGTCTTTGATGGCAAGAATCAGGTTATTTGATTATTTTTTTTTTATCTTTGCTGGAAAAATTAGCTTATTTGATTTTTTTTTTTAAATCTTTGCCTGCAAAAATTAGGGCTTGATTAAATTATTCAATTCATGATCCAGAATTTAAGGTTGCGATTTTGAACTAATACAAGTATTATTCAATTAAACGTTTAATAATATTGGGTCGAGCTAATTTTTTTTATAGTAGTTTAAGAATTCAAATCCCTGTAAAATTAACGACTTTGATCATTGATGTGATATGCAATTTAAACTCCATACAAGTGGATAATAGTGACTCATTTTATAAGCGGGTGAACAAAATGCTCTTATTATTTATAGATCTGTAATATGACTGATAGGTTTTGTTGGACTTCAGGTTGGTGTCGTGCAATGAGATGCACATCTGACAGCTCGGATCTCATCTCGGCAACCAATAATTGAGAGTCGTTCATTGCCGAGATGAGATCCAAGCCGTCAAATGCACAATCCGACGGCTCACTTGGATGTGCGCAGAACGGTATTTCGCACATCACTGCACAACACCATCCCCGATTGCGTTTTGTTTGGCTGTCACGAGCTCATCCTGTGTTTACTCTAGTCTCAGACTCAAGTCATGGGGAGAATACATCTTCTAGAATTTGCGTAAGGGTGAGTTCACGTTGTGCCTAAACGGTATTTTTGGTATTTTAGTCCAAAAATACACACTATTCAAGACGTCTATCCCCTAACTTTGTTGTCTAAATGATATTTTTTGTATTTTAGTGAAAAACAAGTGGTATTTTGACGTCTATCTATAGACAAAAAATATAGTGTGAAGTCACCTTAATAATAAACACAATAAATAATTTTATATTTTAATATTGCATTGCATTGCATATCTAATTTAATTACTACAAACATGATTTTTGTCATGTAACTAAAAGTTGGTCATGATGAATCCACATCGTGACGTTGGGTCACATTCTTAGTGAGTGAATGTGAATTTAGTGAAAGTTTAAAAATACATTAGAACCTTAATTGTAGTAAATGGACTGTCATAATCACACATGTCTCCTCCGGTTCAAAACATGGATCGGAAATAATCCGGATCCAAATGCTTTTTGTACCAAATACAATGACTACCTGGAAACAAAGGTTTTGACTTTTGCAAAAAGACAGCTTGCCCACGAGGTGACAGCGAAGCAACGCTATTGGGGAGGGATAAAACCGTAATTTAACCATGGCCTATGGAGTATGGACATAATTTTTCCAAGCTAATTTAGGGGTTGTTCGTCCTTATTCCAAATTTTTTTTCGCATTTATTACTTTTTCGTGAATGTTTTGGGAATTATTGCTTCATCATGACGAGAGTAATTTAAAAAGTAAGAAATTACAATCGAAATCCAATTTTCTTTGAATAAAGACAAAAAAAAATTGGCTTATTGGCTTATTTTTGTCTTTATTAAAAAAATTGAGTTTCAGTCATAATTTTTTGCTTTTTAGATTCATTTTGTCATGACAAAACAATAATCCTTAAAAAATCGACGAAAAACTAACAAATGCAAAAAACAAAATTGAATAAGGACAAAAAATAATTCAGGATAGATTACTTAGCCGAACAAGGCCTTTTAAAAGCAACTTTATGATAATGAGAGTCCGGTCCAGAACACCTTTTTTAAAAAAAAGTAATTATTTCACATTTTCAAAATCAAAAATAATGTAAATGAAAAATAACTTTTCAATTTTTTTTGCACTGTATTAAAGATTTCAATGAGATCTTTCAAACCAGATTGCATATTTTTAGATTTTAATAAGTCCATCATATTTTAGCTTAAAATTGCCTTTTAAAAAATAAGTACTTATTTCGCGTTACGGAAGGGGCCTGAAACCAATCAGCAAAAAGTATTAATGCCGCAAAGATCAATGCACTGATTGTAGTACAATAGAGTTGTAATTCACTTAGTTATTATTCCAAGTGCACGCCATATCTGAAAAAATCCGGAAGTTATTTGTATTCTGCGGAAACCCCCGCCCCCATCACCATTTAATATTTCTAGGTCGATTGCGGATTCTCATTTTCGATATCTACTCCTTTTCCTTCTCTTCCTTTCCAAATAAAATTAGTGAAAGAAAATTAAACTGAACAACACACAGGAAAATGTTTCTTCCAAAATGAAGGAATTTTAATTTTTCTTTAAGATTTTTTGTCAAGAGAACATACAAGAAAATAATTTCATTTTTCTTTAATTCACCTTACTTCACTTTTCCTGAGAATCCATTTCCGACACAATATTACCGATAACTAAACAGAGCCTTAGACACTCAACGGATGTTTTATTTTTCTTCTGATTTCGAACAACATAAATTTTCATTGTTTAGAAAACAGAACTTTTATCGAGACACAAATAATTATCGATGTAGATTTTATGGAAATATTTGACAAGCACCAACAAGGAAGAATCATTGATGGGATCTTTTGTCATGGCAATGTTGCTTAGGAATTAGGATATTTTCTTTAATAGAAAGTTTTGATACCCTTTAAATTTTCTTTTCCGTAATGTCACTTGTTTTGACATGATTTTATTACCTTTTTTTTTTTTTTTTAGCGAAGATTTTATTACCTTTTAGTGTTGATTTAGATCTTATGATTTCTCTGCCTATAATTCTCCTTGGGAATAAATTTCAATAACTCAATGAATTCAGAGTTTTCAATGTGTTCCTTATACGCGAGGTGTTTATCCTTTTCTTGTGGATTCAAGAGCCCGTCTGGCATAACGATATCTAACCCAGTCGCCTATCATAACGATATCTAATTGTTCTCCCGCCACAACACTGCGTCAATTACGCTGGATGTGTTTGGTAGCTAGTTTAGTTTTAGTATTAGTTTTGTTTTCCAATCATTACCCTATATCTTTCCCTAATCATTACCTTATATCTCCAATTATTAATTTCATTTATCTCTCTATCTCTCTCTAATTATTACCCTATTTCTCTTTCCACCCAATATGAAAATTATACTAAACTAAACTACCAACTAAACAAAGCCAGTACTAATGTTTCGTATGTTGGACACAAATGTCGTCCAACAAAGAATTTGAAACCGACCCCATAGGTTTAAAAAATAAATAAATGGTCTTAAAATAGAGACAAGTGAATAAAACGACACACTTTGGCTTCTCGTAGTCGTAGCTTGGAGATCAAAATTTGTGTATTTTATTAGTTAGTTTTTCTTTTGTTGGCAACATCATAGAGATGCACTAGCCCAACAATGACCTGTTTTTTTTTTTACAATAGGAGAGATTCTGAGCCGAAAGATATATACTATAGAATTAATATGCAATCTCTTTCATTTATACTCATTCTGTTCTTAATGGAGAGTCTATTATTTCTATTTTGGGTTTTTCTAAAATGATGGTCCTTTTCCAAAAATGAAAGGAGAAATTTGGTGATTTTTCAAAAGTGTATAAAGTGTTATAAAGTAGGTAGAATATAGGGATAATGATGGAAATAATAGGCATTAAATTTGAATGTATGTATAATCATTGCATGTCCCCTTAAATAGTTAGAATTCCTAGAAGAGACTCTCAATTAGGGACGGAAGGAGTATTTAACATGTTGTGGGACTGAAAAACTGATGCGTGTTTAATTCGAATCGTAGAAATTTTAACCAAGCACCAGATATTTAAGTCCCTTTGATTTGTAGTTGATCTTATCCAATACTTAACCCCAAGGGTTGGTCTGGTGGTCATAGCATGAGACTTCGAAATTGCTCCCTCCTAAGTTCAAAGGAGGATTGGGGTTCCGGAGTCTTAGCGCATACAACTTATCTTTACTTGGCAAGCAGGGGTGGATGGAGGCTCATGGTTGCTCCTAGATGTTTTATGGCCCGTGTCCTTAAAGCTAGGTATTTCAGAGATTGTTCCTTCATGGAAGCGAAATTGGGGAACAATCCTTCGTGGGTGTGGCCGAGCATTATGGAAGGGCGGAGGGTGTTGGAGAAGGGAGTGAGATGGGCAATTGGGAATGGCAATTCGGTTCATATTGATGCTGATTGTAGCAGGCCGAACATGACTTCTCGTGTATGTGTGGGCTGAGCCCGTCCTAGGCCGTACTCAAACCTTGAGCTCGGCTCCACACCCTGACTTTTCGACAACACCACACATGCCTCAGGCTCGGTGAAACTAACGTTCATACTCAGCCACCTTCCCGGCAAGGAGTTCCTGTCGGCATGATTTCCCACCTGCAGTATTGGTCGCGTGTTAGGCTCGGCCAAGCGTGTGCTCGGCCACCTACAGTGACCCGTGTCCCTTCACATGCTGAAAACGGTTACGCTGAAGGATAATCATGAGCGCACATGTGCAATGCCAGCTCACACCAAAACGGTTATTAGATCCATTCAGTGACGTGCAATGGCGTCACTTAGCTCGTGCAGGGCATATGCCCGTACTTGAAGAGCAAGTCAAGGAGGCTCTATAAATATCAAGTGACCACAACCCTAAGAGGCACATGCTTCTACACACTATACTAGTCTCTCTCCATTTCTCTCAACTCATACTTACCCTCTTGCCGGAGGGCCTTGCCGGGGAAACCCCGGCCTGGTCTTAGTTGTGCGTTCGTTTTGCAGATTGGACGGAGAGGCTAGGCGATTCCAGAACCAACGGGGGAAGGACCCAGATTGAAGATTACGGACCACACAATGATCCTTGGGTCCCTATCCTGGGGAGTTTTAAGCCTAGACGAGTGGTAGTGGATGACGGGTTGCTCATTGTAAATCAACTCATTGATCCAGTGGCGAAGACTTGGAAGGAAGAAGTGGTTACGCATACATTTGACGAGTCCCATGCCAAAGGTATTTTGGATATTCCTTCTGTCATGGACAGATGAGTGTGACAAAGTTGGTATGGCATTTTTCTCGATCTGGGAAGTATATGGTTAACTCTGGTTATATGGCGGCGGCTGATCTTGAAAGCCAAAGAGCGTGCTGGGGGATGGGAGTGGGAGTTCGAGCAATGCAGAGACAGATGAAAAGAGGCGGAGGCAACTTTGGAAGCTGCCCATTCCAAAGAAGATTCTCCACTTCCTTTGGAAATGTTTTCACGAAATTTTGGCCACCACAGGAGAACTTTGCACGAAGAAGATTTCACGAAAATTTTGACCTAGTTTTGCGGCCTGAGGTAATTTTAATAGCAAGGCAGTGGGGTGTTTGCGAGAATTTCAAATGGCAAATCGGGTAGGGGGCATGGCAGATGGAGCTGGGGTCACTAGAGATGGGGATGCGGCAAGAGCTCCAGAGAAATGGCAGTGTCCACAACCAGGTTATGTGAAGATCAACGTTGATGGGTCGTGGAAATCGGGATTGTCGAAGGGAGGTTATGGGGTTATAGTTTGAAGTGATGGAGGGTTTTTTGGTTGCGGTTGCTATGGGGGTAAACTAACAAATAAGCCAATAAGTCAATTTTTTCATCTTTATTAAAAAAAAAATAGATTTCGATAATAATTTTTTACTTTTTAGATTTTTCTCGTCATGACGATGCAGTAATCTTCAAAAAATTGACGATAAACTAACAAATACGAATTTTTTTTGAATAAGGACAAAAAAATAAGCCAATTAACTTATTTAGCCGAACGAGCCCTAATAATATAGCGCATGTATTAGCTAGTAGAGGTTTAGTTGGGGAGAGATGTAGTCTATGGACTGAATCTCCTCCTGTGTGGATTCTTGATCCCTTACTATGGGATGGGAGCTCCGCTTGATGATTTTGATGCGTAATAATATCCTCTGTTATAAGTTTTGTCAACAAAAAAAAAAAGTCTCAGAAAAGTGTTGTCAACTCCTTAATTTGGTACCAGTTCATACATTACTTTGCTGTGAATTTAATTGGCTTCCTGCAAAGGGATGATGGAATTGGGTGCCCAAAATTAGTCAATGTATGCGTAAACTGGTTCAGACGACTTAAGTTACTGTATTAGAAAGTCTTATCTAAACACTTGCACGCTCAAACAAATGATCCCCTTGAAAATGACATTGTACTTTTTTTTATGAGTTCTTAAAAGTAATCCCTCCATCCTCATTTAACAGTATTCTTTTGGAAATTCGTGTTATTTTTCAATTGCTTATATCATATATTCCGTAGAATCAATTGAGCTCTTTCAAAAAAGATTCATATTACATATAAAATTTATTACCGATTTAAAAATATAATTTTTTTTATTCGATTATTATAGAACAAGGAATCGTTAAATGGAACAGGAGTATTTATATGGGACCGGTAGATTGTACTAGTGTGAGTGAGTACTTTTTAAGTTAAAAATTAGTCCAAAACCCTTGACAGAGAAACATTTGTCCCAGAAATTGCATGTTGAGGATCATGTGACAAATGAATGTGGAAGTTAACGCTTTAAAACATCTTTTTATTAGGTGGTGGTCCATAATGCATGTGTTCTTGACAAAGAAAAATCAAACCCCTCTTTCCAACCCTATTGATAATGACCATCACCACTGCTGATGCCCTTTTCTAAAAGTCGGAATAAAACCCACAACTCCGAATGCTGGTCCACTTGTTTTAACAGTATATATTTAGTATAGGAAAATGAGAGATACTTATTCATGGAATCGCTGTAAAGCGGCTCTTTACGGAGGCGCTCAATTTTGACTGTCCAAAAGTGTTTTGAATAATCTGTTCACGTTAATAAATTGTTTTTAATCCGTACCATCCAATACACTTTTAGACGATCGAAATTGAACTCCGTAAACTTTCTTTATGGAAAGTTGCGGGGAGAAGTTTTTTTCTCATATGAAAAGAGAAAATGATCCAACTTTTACATTTCCTCTAGTGGGTTGCTGTCAATAGATCAAGGGAACCAGCCCAACCCATTATTAGCTCACAAAATGCCTCAAAATTCTCATGATATCTATCTCGAAGCAACTTAAGGAAAGAAGTAGAGAGGAAAGGAAAATTAAGAATCTTCCAGTGTTACCTGTTCGGTACTACTAGTATAGTAGAGATTTTATACCTAAAACCGAGGTTTTCTTTTTATCTAAAGCATAACATAAACCGTTGGTTGCCGAGAAAAAAGAAAAAAAAAAACATAAACCTTCGGTTACCAATTCGGTTCGTTTTTTTACCGAAACTGGTGGTCAACATTTCTAATCACTCGAACTTAATCAACCAAAAAAAAAGAGACAAGAAAAAAAATAAATAAATAAGAACAATGCAAATTGTAAATGAAATTAACACAAAGTGCATCGATCTTCCAAGCACAGACAAAATTACGGTTCACAACAAAGTCAATATAAAATTCCTCTTCCAAACATAAAGACAAGGACAGAATGAATACATAGACTAGTGAATCCATCTTCCAAAGTTTCTATTCCAACTTTCATTCTCGGACTTCATATAAAAGAGACACATGCATATAAGGGTATTTTCGTAACTATATTGCGGTTTGGTTTCAGTTACGATGCAGATGTAGTTATCGTATAAAACCAAAATCGAACCAGCCGATTTTTTCAAATTATTAACCAAAACCACAACTGCAATTAAAAAATCGGTATAAACTGTCCCAATTGGTTTCAATTTGGTTAACCATCATTTCGGGTGAGATTGTCATCCCTATAGTTTAGAGAGTTGTCCTTGTTGGTTCAAGGTTCTTTTCATTTACTTGTAAAGTCAAACCGAAAGAAAATACTCAGCTTTCTTCTCAATTTCTCTCTTGCATATTTCTCTTCCTTTTTGGAAGTGCCAAACAAAGCCTAAGTATAACCAAAGGAGACAGAATGTATAGTAGCCTTGTAGGACAACTTCTTTATCTCATTCCAATTTCTTATAGGACATTGTAATTAAACTCCTACGCGTTTTTTCATGTGACAAGGTATATGCTATTATGAGTTGATATCCCATACTTACGCGCGCACAGAGAGAGAGAGAGAGAGAGAGAGAGAGAGAGAGAGAGAGAGAGAGAGAGAGAGAGAGAGAGAGAGAGAGAGAGAGGGGCCGTATCTAATGTAAAAAGGACATCCAAAGTAAAAAATATACATGTAAACACTTCCCACGTGGGGTAAGAGAAGGGGAAGCCAAAACTCAACCAAGTAGTCGAAACTCTTTACTGAAACATCTCTAAAGCTACGTACAAAGTTTCTAACCACCCAGTCGAAATGCTAAACAAGATGTTCCAACCGGTGCAACAACCAAGGATTGTCACCGGGTCATCATTCTCTCCCTTGGAGATTGTGTTCAGATAAGGTCTTTTAGTTTTTCTATATCTGCTGTCGATTTGTCAATCCGGTGAAGAACTCGCTTCTGCAGTTTCATCCTCGCACTAGAACTAGATGGCTTCTCTGCTGCAGACCTAACAAACATACTGTATTATATCAGCTAACGCATAATGATGAAATGACAAATAAGCTAGAGAAAGATCGGTACACTTCCGTAACACAGAAATGGTCACAAAACCACTACAACAATAAAGGACCAGCCATGGGACACAGTAACTGCAAAGGGTCTAGGAGGTTTTTACAGTTTGTTCTACGATTTGCACCATGGATCAATGATCAAAGAACGGTCTACTGAAAATGTTGGTTCTGAATAACAAATGGGCTTAGTTTTGTAAAAATAAGGAATGGAACAAATATCCGCCCAGACTGAAGTTAAATTACGGTCTGAATAATACCACTTTGGTTACTGATTTTGCCAGATTCATGTCTCTGCTATTGATGCTTTCCAGGCATACTGTTGCTTCAGAAACTCGTCATGGTCTCTCTTGGCAACCTTCGTCTATTAACAGCGGAAGGCTCAGGTCAGGGCCAGGGGTCAAGTACTGGTAAGGAGAGAAAGAGAGCTGAAAGAACATAAACATTATTAGAATTACTCTTTTTTTGTCAAGAGATTTAAGATCAAATTAGACGTTGGTGGTCCTAACAAAAGAAGTTTGACTACACAGATTCGAACTGTTCTCTTTGGGTAACTGAAAAGCTCGTATCAGCAGATTCAGATTTACAAGCCAAGGCTCTGCTTGTCCCTTGCACTAACATTTCGGGAGATGGCTAGACGCATTGTGGGATCATAAAGACGTTCATTAAACAAGCGAATCCCAAGGTGCTCTGACAATTCCTGAAAGAGGATCTTAAGGAAAATACGGGAAGATGAGGTAAAGTGTCCTCTTCAGTCAACCGTATATAAGCTAAAACGTGCAAAGGAAGAGCATCTGTGCCAAGTAAATGGGAAAAAAACTTGGCCACGTTACGCAGCTCATTAGTCTCAAGGCGATGAATATTACTATACTGTTTCACAAAGCACTTCTCAAAATTGTCCTGGTGGATCTTGTTGATCATCCAGAACCGCTGCCCCAGAAGGCCATAATACCGCAAATAGGTTCTCTCTTGACTGCAGCATTCCAAAAGCATGATGCAGAGTTCCATCACTTGATTCAGCTCGAGTTTACTTTCCAATAGTTTGTGGCCAGCTTCCTCAAAATCAACACTAGACATAATTGCTACATAAATTGTTCTCCGGAGGTTAACCAGATTTGTCTCTGTCTCATCGTTTATTTTCCTCTCATCATCCTCTTCATCAGATTCTTCATCATCCTCATCTTCTGAGCCTGCATCTGAATCTGCTACATCTCCAAACTCATCACCAAGTATGCTCTTTTTCACTTCCTTGTATCGTTTCTCCTCCTTTACAAATTGCGGAACCTGTTTGAAAACATCTAAACTACTCTCGGGGTCGAGTTAGCAGATCATCTTGCTCAACAAGGTCCAACTCTTTACGAACAGCTGGGTACCCCTGGAATTTGGCTTTTCTTCTTGCAAATAAACCTTCAATCAAAAACTGAACTCTTCTGTCTATCTCTCCTTCGTGAAGAATCCCACGAAAACGCTCAAACACACCATCCAATCCTCGGGAGCAAAGGTCTCTAAGAATCGAGCCACAGTCGGTCACGAACCCCACTGCCACCTCTACACTGTCATCAGTAGGTCTCTCCGACAAAAGCGCGAGCTGCTCCAAAGCCATGGACCACCCGCTGGTTCACAAGATGCGCTACGAATTTAACAGCCGCCAATAACTGAACTTTGTCATTGCTTTTGTAAGCTCGCTTGAGCTGCAAAATTATCCTCCTCGACAAGAGATGACCCACTTGCGGAAACTTGGTGTTAACCACGGCAACCAATGCAGCAAACACGTCTGTGAATCCGGGGGAGGCCATCTAGGACTTGATGCACGATCGACAAAACAGACCTCTGCCGCGAATCAAATTCTCCGCGAAGAGTTCGGGGATTATGTCCTTGATGTTGGTTGCGTTCACCTTATTGACCAACCCGTTAATGTTCTTTCTGAGGGCATCCCATGTCAACCGTTGGTAATGAAGGCTGGTCTCGTCGGCCTCCGCATCGTTCGACATTAGGGCTAAGTTGTAAGGGGGAATATAAACCCCTCCTCCTTCAAAAGATACTGTTGAAAGTTGTGCTAACTTATTAGTTTAATTAAGTGTGTTCACACATGGTTCATGTACATGGCTTGGTACATGAATATATATAGTTCAAGAGTCCTTTGTCTAGGTTCATGAGTCTTTAGTGTTATTCATGTATGGAGTCTAAGGGTTGTTTGTTCATGAATCTATTTATTACATAGGTTTGTGTACTTGACTAGGTACATGATAGGAGAGTCCTATAAATACCACAAGTGTTTGAGTCATTTGGTATCTTGTAATTGGTGAGAGGAGAAATATTATGAAATAAAGTTCAAGTGTTTTTCCCTATGAGTGTTGGTTCTAAAATATTCTTCTTCTTCTAAGTTTCGTTACTTCAACGGTCTTGGCGTGCAGCTAGGGTTCTAACTGCATACTTGGAGAGTGTGTTTCTCTCAAGTGATACAGTAGTACTCCTACTGCGTTTCATGGTATACCCATCAGCGTTTTCACTGCTACAACTACATCTTATCCTCTTATGACCTCAATCATCATCATCATTATAATCACCATCAACAACAACAACAACTACCTTACCCGTTTCTCTCTCTACCTTCCCGTACATTGCACTAGCCATGAACAGTTACTAACAAAGAAGAACGCAGAGAGAGAGAGAGAGAGAGAGAGGAAAACTGACCTCTTCTAGTCGCCGCACGGAGCTTTCTTCGGGAGATTTTTTGAATTGTTATGGGCGCCGCTATTCGCAGCCCTCTACTTTCTCTCGTAGCCGTTAAAAATTTCTACATGTTTCGACAGTTAGTTACCGAAATTGATATACATTTTCGACAATTAGCTATCGAAATTGAGATACATTTTCAACATCCAATTACCGAAATATATGTTTTTTTGTGCATTTCGGACATGTAGTTACCGAAATATAATTTTGTTTTCAACAGTTATTTACCGAAATGTATGTTCGGCAGTTGTTTACCGAAGGTTGAACATATTTTCGACATGAAATTACCGAAATATAATTTTCGAAAATTTTTAACGGGCTACGGGAGAAAATAGAGGGCTGCAAATAGTCGACCCCTTTTTCTATTGTGAATTGTTATGGTTAGATTGGGGCTTTATGGGAAAAATTCAAAATACCCCTTAACCTTTACATCAAAATTCAATTAGACTCTTAACCTTTTAAAAATTTCAATTTTACTCTCAATATTATCTTCCGATAATCAAAACACTCCCTTCTGTCCAAATGACTAACGGATTTCGTTAAAGACTCCGTTAAATATCATCCCGATCAAATTTTAATGATCCGAGCCGCTCAATATATTCAAAACATGATTTTAAGAGTACTCTTAAGAAATCAGAAAAAAAAATGATCGGGAAGGACTTCATCTGAACAGTTTTTTATTGAATAGTTTAATAAAAAACTGTTCAGATGAAATCCTTCCCGATCATTTTTTTTATTGATTTCACGCGGGTATTCGTAAAATCACGATCTAATCACATTGAGCGGCTCGGATCATCGAAATTCGATTGGCAAAGGGGAGGTGCGAAGATCGATTCGCACCTCCCCTTTTCCAATCGAATTTTGATGATCCGAGCCGCTCAATGTGTTCAAAACGTGATTTTAAGGATAATTGAGAAAAATCAACAAAAAAAATGACCGGGAAGAGGTTCATCTAAACAGTTTTTTATTGAATAGTTTAATAAAAAACTGTTCAGATGAAGCCCTTTCCGGTCATTTTTTTTTTGCTGATATCTTGACGTTACCCTTAAAATCACGTTTTGAACACATTGAGCGGCTCAGATCATCGAAATTCGATTGGGACTCTATTTAACGGAGCTTTTAACGAAATCCGTTAGTCATTCTGACAGAAGGGAGCGTTTTGATTAACGAAATATAACGTCGGGAGTAAAATTGAAGTTTTTAAAAAGTTGGGAGTCTAATTGAGTTTTGGTGTAAAGGTTGGGGGATATTTTGAAATTTTCCCGGACTTTATAGTAGGAGAAAAGATAGATGCTAATAAGGTTTGTTTTTGTTTTTTTTCCCTTTTCTAAATAAGCTTATTTTTTGTCTTTTATCCTTTTTTTTTTTTTTGTATTTATTAGTTTTGCATTGTTTTTAGTGGATTATTGTATTGGCATGATGAAAAGAATCTAAAAAGTAAAATTAACATCAAAATCCAATTTTTTTTGAATAAATACAAAAAAATTATGTTTCGATCGATTTTTTTTTTTACTTTTGTAGATCCCTCTTGTCATGATGAAATAGTAATCCAAAAAAATTAACGAAAAACTAACATATACGAAAACAAAATTTAATAAGAACAAAAAATAATCCAACTTGCTTAAAAGCCCTAAGACTAGCTAGTTCCAATAGGATTTGGCTAACAAATTGGTAGGGTTGTAAGAAAGTGTGAGAGTTGATCCAGTCGTTCAATCCAGTAGCACTTGTGGTGGATGGCATTTGGCATCCTGGGTGGTTTAGAATTTGGATTAGGGATTCATAATCTTTCAATCACGTATATTTTCTTTTTTTTTGACATATTAAAGCCGAAAGCATTACAAGCGATTCATCACAAGAAACTGAAATGAAAATAACTACTACTACTACTCCACCAATCATCTATAGACCATTTAGACACAACTACATGCACATCGCAAACTCGAATGACGCGTACTGTAAAGCAGACCGAAAATAAGTTCGGATATAGAGTTAGTGCATGCGTATGAGATATTAGGAATTTCCTATTTAGCTATCATTGGGGTGCACTTGGTGAAAGCACACCGTATTTGGATTTTTGGATTTGGACCAGCCAACTCCTGTTTCCAAAGTGCTGATTGGATTCAGGCACGACCGAAATATTGTCTTCGTGCCTGAATTGACTTTAAGGTTTTGTTTGGAACTTAGTTATTTTTACTGCAGTGCTCAATTATAGCTGCAAGTTGCGGTCACATGTGCAGTTTAGATCAAGGAAATACAGAGTACATAATTGTCTGACTTTTCTTCAAGATTCTTTCAGATTTTAATCATTTTATGGTCCTAAATTTTGAATGATAAATAACCAAATTAGGACAATTATTTAAAACTATCCGATTGGGTTGATATTTTTTTCAAAACATTTTTACAATTACCGAACAGTTCAAATCGCTTGTGTGAGATTCTGAAGTGGGCCTCACAACCATGTGTATCCTATGACCAAGTGGAATTAAAGATTGTTCTTGGGGTTGCCCCAACACGACGGCATTTCTAGGGGCTGCAACTTGTAGCTAGAATTGAGCACGGCAGGGACTCGGCGTCCTAAATTAGTAACACAAACCTTTCAATGTTCTAACTTTTCAGATTTTTCTGAATGATCTGTGCCCGCATTGTGATGTATGCACAGAAAATCTGTGTACATAGTCAGGTTCCTAAAGCAAAAGCTCATTCGGTCATCCTCCTGAAAGCTAAAGCGTCTGCAAATTGACTGTTGTAGAATATTTTGGTTTACAATGCAACCACGCGACCAAAAAACCTACAACCACCACTTCCACCAGAGAGCGAAGAGAAAGTGTTCCGTTGGACTGGCTTTATTTATGTGAATATGCACACTCTCTAAATAGGAGCTTGCGAAAACATCCACAAATTGGGAAGGAATTTGTAATTGTAGTGAGGTCAATTGCAAAATTTTAAAATAACAAGGGGTGAAGCGATATTTCTCAACATCAGGGACTGAGGTGTTTAAGCCCAGACCACATGGAAAGAAACAGTACTGAACAGGGGAAAATTGTGTACTAAACAAGGAGAAATAGATCATTTGAATTGTTTAAGAGGCTTAATAATCCTCAAAAAAAAAAAAAAAAAAAAATCCCAAAAAAAATTCTAAAAAGGAAAATATTGTTACAAGTTACTATGACCGAGCTTTAAGGCTTTTCTGGCTGTGGCTGTGGTTTGTGTTTGTAAGGGTTTCACCTCACTCCACTTTCTTGCTTGATGTGGAATCACCATCTTCAGATATAGTAGCAGTCTTAGACTCATCAAACTCCAACAGCTACAAGTGATGAACAGAGAGAAGTCAATAAAGAATCCAGCCAGTAACAAGCACACAAGTAAAATATGATTTTATGTTCAAATACTACATAACAACTCGGAAAAAAAAAAAAAAAAACTTTTTGATACTAATCAAGTTCTACAATTGATCTGACAGTTGCTTTATGAACTACATAACTCAAATTAACTTTGAACTGATTCGGCTGTGTTTGGATCAGCCGTGTTTGGATCATTGATGTGCGTAGGAATTTTGGAAGGCAAGGAGCAGATATACGAACAAATAAGGCAGCGAAGTTTGTTCTTTGGTTTTTCATAATTTTCCTTTCCTTCAAATCCCTCCAGGAACCCTTGATCCAAACACAACGCTAAAAGCATTTCTTCAATGCAGATGTCTTTCAGGGTGACTAGAAAACCGCTAACTCTCTATTTTTCAGAACGCCTCGGCCCATGGGTCTGTTTTCCCAATGGGGAAATCATGAAGTCAATACGCCACTATAAATTTCGAGTCAACTGTCTACCTACCGCAAACCTTTCATTTCTTTGGCACTGGGACCAGCATAGCATTTTGAGATGCTTGCCTTCGAATGTTTCTGATGGAGACAGGCAACTACCACTTTCTTCGCGTTTTTGCCATACAAAAGCCCTTTTTCAAGCTAAAAAGAGCAGGCAGGTTTTCTGAAGCACCCAAGGGTTCCACAGTCCATATCATGGAGTACTACGTTGGCCCCAAGGGTTGCTAATTACACGTTTTGCTATCCACTGTCCACTATTACTAAGCTGGTCGTAGATAGAATTTCCAATTGCACTAGGTCACAACCACTAATCACCAAAATACCCAAGAACTCGGTTGCAAAAGTAGGGATGGCATTCGGGGCGGATATGGGGATTTCCGTCCCCAATCCCCGAAACCGATATACTACCCATATCCGCCCCGATAACCGAACGGGGAGGGGAAAAGGAAACCATAACCGGACCATTCGGTTTTCGGGTAATCCCCGAACCGAACGGGTAACCGAACCAGATCAAAAAAAGAGAGAAAAAAGCAACATCATTCTCATTCACAGCAATAATATTTCTTCACCAAAAAAATAATTTCAGAGCAACATACAATTACAGATTCAGTAGATTCAAGCTAAAATTTCGAGCACATTTATCTACACATTTTATGATCAATCACAGACTCAGACAGATGCAGCAAATTCAAAACCCTCTACCCATTTTCGAGCACATTTATCTACATACAGTCATTTTCGAACATAGATCTCAAATAAATCAGCCAGGGAGGGAGAGAGAGAACCAGAGACGCGCACACACACTCACACAGAGAGAGAGAGACGATGACAGTTGACTGGTTCAAATGGGCCCCGAAGAGTGTAGACTGTGGAGTTACAGGGACAGAGACGATGAGAGAAAACCCCGCAAAAACAGAGTTAACGATGAGAGTCCAGATCGAGACACAGAGAGAGAGAGAGAGAGAGAGAGAGAGAGAAAGTGAGAGATCTCACGGACTCACGATTGCCACTCTCGTCTTCTGGTCTAACTTGATGTGGAGGAGTGGGGAAATGACTGAGGTTGAGAGAACCCTAACTTGTAAATAAATTGTTTCGGTTCGGTTCGGTTCAGGGAACGGTTCGGTTATCAGCTGAACCATAACCGAACCGAACCCGTTCAGTTATCTCCCACCCTCTACCATCCACACCAATGGGGAAAATTTCGGTTATGGTTAAGGGAAAAAAAGCGGTTACGGCTCGTGTACCCATCGGTTCAGTTGAGATTGTCATCCCTATGCAAAAGTGGACAAAATGTTGTCCAGATTCTCCGGAAAATCGCAGCTTGGAAGAAAATTTTGCACTGGCATAACAGTTTGTACTTTGTACTGTCATAACCAAACAGGAAGAACTATGTGCTTGAGGGCGCCAGGTCCCAGGGAGACGTAAACTAGTAATTTCAACTGCAAATACTAGCAAAATTAATGTGCAGGTTGATAAAGCAGTCCAAAAGCAGACTTCCAGCGGAATAGTGACTAAAAGTTGGGACAACAGAACAAAAACCATCATACGAGGGGCTTTGGAATACGGACGAACCTGTTTTACATCACCATTCCATATGCAATGAGCTGCCAAAAATCCAACAACAGCTGGTACTATGTATAGCAGTGCAGGCTGAAGGTGGCATGGAAGATTAAAATTAGACAGAAGAACTGTCAAAGTTAGACAAAGACATAGCATAGAGTCTGATTCTGCTAAAGAATGGACCAGGTTATATCTTTAATGGCTTGGTTTGCCATATACACACGTTATTTTGTATCTTCAGGAAGAAAAAAACGATGCAGCTAAAAGATCAAGAGGGATGCACCTGTGCAGCTTGGAACCAATTCATGACAATAATTGTAAGGACTAAACCAAAGGTATATCCCAGAAAAGCACTATTGAAATACTGGCTCTCTTTCCCCCTGGACACATCGAACCGCAAGGCCAATGCGACAAAAATACCTAAAGCAAGACAGAGGGAAAACATTAAAAAAGAACCACTTTAAGTTGTCATGACATGGGCACATATGTTGATGATTTACATTATTAGCACCTATAAAAACCATTAGATCAGCGATATGGTTAACATCCAAGATTTTCGGGCCGGGAGCGAGAGAGAGAGAGATGCAACACAGTGCGTGTACTCCACGCATGAGTCAAGCAGGCTAAATCACTGATCCCAGTGTTTAAGCATATGATAAGGCCAAATAATAGTTGCATATACAATAATCCAGATTTAAAGAGCTGCCCAACTTTCTGGAAAAAGAAGGTGAAATTAGTTGCAAGGGGAAAGCTACCCGGTGTTCAAAGAGCCTGACATCACTCTTTAAGTTGTAGCAGGTAGCAAGAACACCAACAACTATTTATGTCAAACATTCAGGAAAATAGATTTTTAAATTTCGTTTGAACACCACACCTGGAATCACTATATCCCCAAGTCCAAGCATCGAAAATGGACGTGTCGAATCGGCAGTGGGGAATAAAAGCTGCAGAGAATTAAAACCCATCATAATCAGAATATAAAGATCAAGGTGATCGAAAATAGTATAAAAATACAAATGGCACCAATCAAGAAACTGACCTTAATAGGAGCATCGAAAGATTTTGCAACACTAACCATCACAGGAGTAAAGAAAACCCAGAAAATATCATATACAAAAAGTCCACCCTGCAGTTTATTTCAGCAGGAAAAGAATCAGAATAAGGAACTACCAAGAGAAAATAACTTAAGTTATCAGCTGAATATGAATGGAACGCTAACTTCTACAAGGTTATCAGCTGAAGAAGTTTTGTGCCAAAAGGTAAAGGGAAGGATGGGGATAAAAAACAGAAGATACACTTCGAAACAAAGAGACTAATTTAAGTTGCAAACCACAATAACAAAGACCAGCCAAGGTTAAATGTATATTCTCTTCCATTATGGACAATCAACCTTCCAAAAATATGTGCACGAAACAGAAAGTCTCCACAAAAATTGAAATTCCATAATGAAATAAATCAAAATCTGTCAAAGACCCAGAGATACTCTAATTCTTTCCAAACAGTCTCAATCTTTTGGAAACCATTACCTACATAGAGGATGCTGCCCATTCTAAAGCTACTTTCTTTGGCAGGTCTTCAGACAAAGGCTTAGACTTGGAGGAACCAGAAAGAGCTCCAAGATGTGAAGGTTTTAGAAAAGTCAATTCCCACCTCAAGATACAAATGTAAAATGTTCACTTGAAAGCTCGATGACATTTTTGGTTTAGTTACAGGAGAAACACTCTTACATGGTCAATATAAAATGTCAAAAGTCATGATGTTGCTACAAATATTGGGGTGCTGGAAGACAAATCCAAATCTAAAAATACACTACTCAGCTGTCTAAATCCATTTGAACACCCATCTGAAAACTAAATAACCAAATCAATAGATTGTATTCCATACCAAAAGGATGGCACCAGTCTTAAATGAACCCAATGAAAGCATTTCTATGCCCTGCAAAATGAAGAGTATAAAATCAGGTAAACCATGCGCCTTTAAATTATGCCAACAAACATATGGAGCTCACCAAAAAGAAACAAGTTGTGCAAAAAATAAAACATTTTTTTGTATTTGACGAATGAAAGAAATACAAGCATGTTAGCTTGAGAATGATGCTACCAAACCTGAATGCAGAATGCAAGGCCTAATATATTGTTTGCCAGCCAATGCTTCTGTGATGCATACCATGCACAGAAGAAAGTTCCAGGTATTGCAGCAATGATCTGAGACCTTGTGAACTCAACCTCCAAAGCTGTGGAAGAAATGTGCAAGGAAAAACATCAATCTGCATGCCATATGCAAGCTACTGTCAACTGTACCATATCGGAAAGCAGAAAACTTAATATTCCATTTACTCGAATGTCAAGTAATATATCATGCCAACCGCACCGTGTTGAGAACAAGACAATGAGAAACTAAAAGATTGCTTTTATTATAATGATAAGATACATATTCAACAAGGGAAACCATAACTCAAGTCAACAAGTTCAGTGACGTGCATATATTGTCAGAAATGGCCGGCATATAGAGCTTCAGAACGACAAAACTGGATGTTTGTACAAGTTGATAGAGGGCATTGAGAAAGTCAATGTTACTCTATGAAAGAGGACAGAAATTTCCTAATTCAGTTTCACTTAATGAGCAGCAACCATCAGTTTCACTTAATGAGAGAGAGCACACAAAGAGATATATAAAACTGATCTACAGAAGGAGGAGGATTGGAGAAGCTTTCTACAGGAACATAGCACATGCATATATGCTAGCCTCTTTGCACAGGGAAAAAAGTCATCCATGCCAATTTAGCATCTTGAAAGGTGTAGAAAGAGAAATGACAATTGACATTAAACACTCAACAAGGAAGGGAAAATGGAGGAACCACATACAACAAAAATACGGAAAACGCCAGATTATAAGGTCCTCGTTCCACTGCTTTGGCAGAAAACGTCTGATTGCAGGTAAAAGTGTCGCTCTGTAAAGTATGAAAAGGACAAAAGATCAGTAAATAGTGCAGAATCACACCAAACCAACAATCGGCAACAAGTACTAAGCATAACAGAATGACCCATACGGAAGGAACATACGAAAGAGCGACGATCCCCAGTACAAAGAAGTAGCATGTCAAAACAGCATTAACCAAGTCCTTCGACACAAACTTAAAGAGTAGGAATAGTGATAACAGCATCGCACTCCCGACCAAAGGGAACCGCATAGCATGTTCATTAGACATTGTCTCCTGCAATAATAAAGACGTCACATTTGAAGCAAGGTTAAACCCCTTTGTTTACACTTTAGAGCACATAATATAGAAAATGAAGACATGGTGCAACAGATTGCCTGCCGTACTTACTGAAGGAGGAGTTGATTTGACGGAACGGTAGCAACCCACATAAACTGCGAGGCAAGCAGTCAAAATGACATTTAAATTTGAATCTACCTTCAGAACCAGTGGTGCCAAAGTTAAACCTGCAGGCCAAAATTATGACAACAAATCAAAAGTTGGTTGCTCCAAAAGTGTGGAACATCAAGTGAATACCCTATAACCATAAGCGTCACGAGTCATTGGCACATAATTGTTAGGAACTGATACACCAGTAAGACAGACACTGGTAAGTACAAGTCACGTCTTTAGGGTTCCTAAAGACCTTTACAATTGGAATATTTCATGGATTTTTGTAGGGTTTAAAGATGAGCTGTACAAGCACTGGGAAATTTGGAATCTCAAAAGAATTGGCTCTACTGCAGATAATACATCCTGTCATTATCCTGTGTGTCATTTTTAATGGAAAAATGGGAAAGCTATAAACAACAATGCGAGTGCAATTGTTTACGGTTGAATGATCAGGAGGTGTTAGAAGCATCAGGAATCAGGTTCAGGAGGTAAGAAGCCTTCCAGACTCCCAGTTCTTAAAGGTTATGACAAAGCAGGTTTATTAATTGGCTTTGCAGAGAATTGGAAGCTGAATATGGATATGGAAGTCGATATGAAAATTGGGACCAACTGGGTTTGGTGGAGCTGCTTCGAGATGATAGATCTACTGTATCAAGGCATTCTTCGGAAAGACGTAACAGGACTTGCCTTGCGGCAGAACTTTTGGCAATTTACAGACGAATGACTATTATGCTTTGGGAAACATGGAATCAAGTCCATATTCCATCCAACTCCGAAAATGCTGTCAAATTGATCAAAGGTTGGTCGGTGGTACAGTTACACACAGATTGGATAGTATGACTACAACAAAAATCCGTCAATTATTAGTGCAACTTCAAGTATCATCCTTTTCACAAATATTGGATCAACATGCTTTTTCTTCCATTCATAGGGAATTTTCTTAAAATTCAAGACCTTAAAATTATCAGTCAACCACCAAACTACCTTTTCTACCTTTCATCCCTCAAACGCTTCCAAAATTCTGTAGAAATTCTATTTGATCCTACAACCTCTCCCAATTTCATCTACTTCACAGCTCCTATAGCTTGCTGTTCTGGTCTTGCAAAAAATCTGTAATTATCACTACTAGTAAAGCTATAGGTCCTCCTAAACTGAAGTACAGAGAATGAATCGAATCATAAAGAGATACAACGTAACTCCACCCTTCCCCAACCACCTCGTTCTCCTTAACTAGCACTCTAGCATGCATAATTTTCTAATTTAGGTCTTTTCAGTTTCTCTGATCAATACAAGTTTATACAAACTATAGAATATCCATGTTTCCAACCTTAGCATTTAGCTTGAAAGAAGTTCATCATGAGTGTAACCACTGTTACTTGCTACCAAAACGACTGTCAGTGCAAGGTATAAATTCAAAATATCCTGAACTATGCCTTCATGCAGTGATCATGTAAATGTTACTCCAACATGCCTCTTCCCCCCAAAACTCGAACCCGTTACGCGGGATAGTTTGTTTCCTAAATGTTTTGACAGTGCTTGGAGCAAAGGCAACTGTGATTATCTAGACATGTGGCACCCAGCGAAAGGCATCTTTTTTCCTTTTTTTTTTTTTAATAACCAAGTGTCTGCGTCACCTTAATCCTAGGGACCATACCCACCATCCACCAGCGGGGTCCCACTTGAAGCGGTCTAAGGGCACCGCCGCTTGGTACCCAACACCCCTTGCCACCACATAATTTTGTCTTTTTTGATAACCATGTGTCCGGGCAACTTACACGCACCTCGACTAATCCTAGAACCAAATGCCTGTCCATTAGCAGGACCCCACTTGAAGCGGTCTTAGGGCACTGGTACCCAACACCCCTTACCGTCACATATTTTTGTAGGTTCCATATATTTCGGACAAAATCAATGGAGTACATAAGTTTAAAACATAAAAACAGACTGCAATTTTACTGATACACACCTGCTAGAGCAATGTTAGCAGCACGCTCTCTGTTCTTCATCTTAAAAACTGGCGCTTTTGCCGCAAGATTTTTACTTTCTCTATGTAACGCCTGCCACCGTTATCGCACAGACTGCAAACTGCAAATGGCGCGTGAATGGAGTAAAAAATGGGTTATTGACAATAATTGAAATCTTCATAAAAAAGAAGAAGAAGAGAGTACCCAATTCCGATAATCAACATAATTGTGACAATCTAATCACGAAAATGCGTAAATCTCTAATCGAGTAAATTAACCCTAATACGAAGGAACGATCAAGTAGCGAAATTGGAAGGGGGCAAGTGTATCAAGGAGCTGACGTACCGGAGGAGGAGAGAGAAATAGTTGAGTTCCTTCCTTTCTTTCTAATGCTCGACGGACGTACAGATCGGAAAATTGAGAGAGAGAGAGAGAGAGAGAGAGAGGGTTTAACTGAAGATTAATATTAATGGGGACAGTTAACGACACGGCAACGGGGGCCACAAAGGTGGTGGTGACGTGGAGATTTGATTTCTGTCAATTGGGGCCACGTCGGGTGAGCCTGTATATCCAATCAAAGTTGGCCACGTCAGCTCCGGAAATATCTTCCCTTTTTTTTGGTTAGTTAACCCCTCAAACTATGTCTCGAAAACATTTTACCCCCTCAAACTTTTATTTTTGGCACTTAACCACCTTTAACTAATGAAAATACAGAATTGACTAAACTTCCTCTAGGAAGTGGATATAAGTTACCGTTTTACCCTCTATTTAAAAAGAAAAAAAGGAGGATTCCCCAGGAAAATGTCACAGGCCTTGTTCGTTTCCATACTTTACTTTGTTTTAACTTTGTTTTCTAATCATTATCCTATATCTTTTTCCAATCATTACCCTATTTCTTCAATTATTAATTTCATCTCTCTCTCTATCTCTCTCCAATCATTACCCCTCTCTCCAATCATTACCCTATTTCTCTCTCCACCCACTACCAAAACTAAAATACCCAAAGTATGAAAACGAACAAGGCCACAGTCTCTCTCTCTCTTCCCCACCAAGATCCCAAAGTTCCACAAACCCAAAACCCTTTACTCAACCCGAAATTATCAAAAACATTCTGAATCTCCAATCTCAACCTCAATTTCCTCAAACCCTAACCATTGATTCTTAAAATCCTCAATACCCGGATCAACCTCGGCTGAAACAACGGATAAAAAAAAATAGAAACCCACAGCTAGAACAAGCCCAAAACCAACAGCAAGATGCCATTTGTTTTTTAAAACCCATCTTGAATGTCAAGCCCAAAACCTGTTGGAAGCAATCTGCCGCCTTCACCGCCAATAGAAATACGCACCACTGCATTCTCCAAATGACACCGTACATCGACAACAGTTCTCCGTTCAAGTCTTATTTCCTTTAGCATCACGCAATCGCCAATCACTGGACTCGATCCGCCGCCTTTAACACCGTCGCTGGCACCATGCTATTCTCGATCGCCGTCTCTACGCTCGCCGAAGAGGACCACGCCAAAGAATCACCGTCTAAGAAGTTCACTCCTGAAGACGTCGTCTTCTATCCGAGCACAACACCTCTGTTGCGCGCTTGCAGTCCGAGCAGAACACTTCGGCCATTAGTTTATTAGAGTTTGGCAATTGGTTGGTGCAAGGTGAGATTGGGGATATCGGAGGGGGTTTTGGTAGGGTGTGATTTTTTTTCTTTGTTTTTGTTGTTTGTTTAGTGATATAAGTATATGGATGTATGTATGTATATGTAGTATGGATGTACATAGATGTAGAAAAGAGAAAGGGCAAAAACGTCTCAATTTTTCAAATGGTAGGGCATGTGACATTTTCCATCCAATTCGTAACGGAATGCTAACGGAAGTTGCATTTTCAATAGTTAGGGTGGTTAAGTGCCAAAAATAAAAGTTCGAGGGGATAAAGTGTCTCCGAGGTATAGTTTGAGGGGGTTAACTATAATTTACCCTCTTTTTTTTTGGGTACGTCGAAATTTGTATCTTCCGACTTTTTTCGACCAAATGAAAAAAGGTAGTGATTTTGCCACTCTCCTTTTTGTTAATGTCACTCTTCTTTGTGTCTTGATTAAATGATTTGTTTTGTGAGAGAATGTGAGTGACATTAACAAAAAAGGAAGTGGCAAAATCAATTCCCATAAAAATAGTACGTACTCCTATAAATTCTGTGGGCCCCCACGCATTGGTTTCGAAGGAGAGGTCTGAGTTCGAGTCTATTGACTTCGAGCCTATGGAGAACTGTCTAACGTCATTTGATTGCTAACTTATCAAGAGCATTCACAATGGTATAATCAAAATAAAAAAGTTGCTAAGGTTAGTAACATTTGTTCAAAAAAGAGCTCATATGGGAATAACCGAGCTCTTAGCAATTTATCAAATTTTGGCCATTGAATAGCAACTTTTTGACAATAATCAAATTTAGTTGTTCTTACATTTCTTCAATCAAGTAAACCATCATTATACAAAAGCTTTATATCTCTTCCATTTTCAACATGTTTTTAAGAAAAATACTTTTAAAAACAGTTTTTATTTTTTTGCAAAAACAGTTTTTTTATTTAAATTGTTTTTCCCAAAACATTTTTTTTGGGTGCAAAAAAACTTTTTTTTTCCAAAAACTGTTTTTTTTTTCAAAATTTTTTTTATTCAAAAACTGTTTGTTTTTTAACTTTTTCTCGAAAACTGTTTTTTTTAAAATCAAAGTTTTCAAAAAATTATTTTCTCTTTTTCTAATAACCTAATTTTATTACTTGGAAAACTATTTTTAAAAAATTAGTTTTTATGTCATAATTTCTAGATTTTTACAAGTTGAAAAGGTAATATGACAAGTTTTGGTTATTTAATTTTGATTGTACTATTGTGGACCTCTACATTGCTAACCTTAACAACTCTTTAAATAGATAATCAAAAGAAAATGTGGTAACTTTTGATTATTCCACTGTGGATGCTCTAATTTCCTCTAACCCCTCACTGAGTGTTGGTTTACTACGTAACAGTGGTGCAAGACCATTGAATACTCAATGCTAGGACCAACCGTAAAATGCAGTTCTGATTAGAACTAAGTTGGAGACGGGAGTCGTATGATGCATATGTTCTCAAATGCATTTGACGATTCTAACTACAGTTGTTTCAAAAGTTGAGTTTTGAAATGGTGTTTCTATGATTTTTGAACGAAAAGGGATAACAATCCACTTGAATCGTTGGTCAACTGAATCGTACCAAACCCCTGCATGGAATTTGAGACCGGGTGCCCAATTTATTAATGGGTGCATAGTTTAGGTGTTTAAATAAAATATCTACAAGTTTAGGTGTTTATGGGACCTTGGGTTGTAAGTTCATGGGATCTTTTAAAATTTTCCCTAGAAAAAAGAGGGACATTGGGGCGAGGATGAGGAGAGAGAACGGGAAATGGGCCAGGGTGGGAATTGATGATGGACTGAAAACTACAAGTGTCTAATTGATATTTTTTGAAGCTTAGCTGTGTATGAGACATTGACTTCAATGATCGGGGGCCTTTTTAAAATTTTCCCATCCATGTATGCATCCACTTAACTATAGCAAGCCCACATGTATGCCCTGTCATCCATTTTATTAGTTTTTAGACGGAAGGCGGAAATTGTTGATTTCTTAATAGTTCTGGTGTTTATATGACATTTTATTAAATGTCGTGTGTTAATGTATAATTTTGGTGAAAGTTTAAGAGCATAAATGAAATTTCCCCTAGATTGAATTCAAGGCTCCAGTAGAGAAAACTAATAAAGTTTGCTAGAGAAGATCTCTAGAAAATATATATATAATACATATAAATAAGCCTATAGACAGCGAAATGTGAAGGAGAGGACTCTTTCTCTGATCCTTGATCATATATGTCTGGTTCTCCTAGATCAATATAAGAAGAATATTAGACAGATTCTTTTTAAAGAAGAGGAGAATCGGTAGTGTCCTTTGTACTTGTTTTATTATGAATGGTAGTGTCCTTTGTATTTGTCTTATTATGAATGCTATATGTTTCTGCTTCCTAAAAAGAAGAAGTATATCTTCTCGGCTATTTTTCTCATTTTATGTTTATTTGGAACCTGTAACGCCCCGATTTTCGGAAAGAAAATCAGAGGCATTAAATACTAATTTTTAAAAAATTTATTAAATCAATTTCGAAATTCAAAACAGATAATTCATCCTAAAGATTCATTTATTACAAACCATTACGGAAGTACTAAAAATAGTTTTTGTAGTAATAAACTAAACAAATAACAGAGCCGTCTTCTAAGATTGATACGGATTCCACGCGTATTCCGGCTCAACTCCCACTTCCGGATTCTCTTATGTATAAAACTGTTCACCTTCGGGATTCTGTGGTTCTTCTTGATTCTCTGCAAAATCTGACACGGATGCCAGGAAATTCGTGTCTAAGTGATAGGGTTCACCCCGTAGTATAATCCAACCCAACTACCCCTCTTACTTTACAATTAACAAGCAGTAGCATAAATATAGTATGAAGAAGTAAAACATAGATTCTTCACATCAATCGATTTATTACTATCCATTACCCTATTGTGTGATCTAAGATCTCACCCGCGTGATCTTTCCTCCCCAACCGCTAGCCATGCTCGGTCCCATGAGATCACTTCCCTTTGCTGTCGTAGATAACCTAAGTTACGATAACTTCAACAAGGGGATAGCTTATCATACCTGAATCACAACTAGGGTTCGCCTATCTTATATACCACATCACAACCATTTTACGATCATCACTAGACACACGCCAGTCTATCAATTCATCACTGAACACAGGCCAGTCTATCAATTCATCTCTGGACACACGCCGGTCTATTAATTCATTACTGGACACACGCCAGTCTATCAATTTATCACTGGACACACGCCAGTCTATCAATTCATCACTGGACACTCGCCAATTTCAATCTCTTCACATCCCAAAATCACGCCTGCAGGCAACCTCTAGAAAAAGAAACTTCTCAATTCATCCATTACTTAACATCGTCTAGGTGATTTCTATTTCGCATACCACCCCAAGTCTCTAGGGTCCAATCTAGCATTCAAATCAAGTATCGATACAATATTATTCACAATAACAAATAAAAACGAATAACAAGCGGATCAAAACGAATATTAGGCTAATGTAATCACACAACTTTTTATGACTGGGCCGTTGCCTTTAATCTTGTATGGCCACGATATCGATAATAAGGTAGGAGCTTTTATATAAGATTTTAAAAATAATTTTCTAGGCATTTATTAATTATTTAGGAAAATTAAATTGATTAAGAAACTAATTAAATACAATATTTAGGTAAAAATATTTGAATAATTATCATGATCTTAGTAAGAGTCCTAAAGGTCCTATATAACATGTTTGAGTGTCAAAAGTTGGGTTCGGAGGGTCGCGAAATTATTTTAAAAGACGACGTTAAATAAAATAACCGAAGGTGAAATAAATAGATAATAAATAATTTACTAATTTAAAATATGCTAAGGTTAACATTGTTTGATCTTCGGAAAGTAAGGAGTCTAAATAAAATTATTTGGACATTAATAACATAGTTTATAATATCATAAAGTAATTTTGTTCTAGAACAATGTGTAAGTAACAATAAATAGTTAATTAAATAAAAAACTATTATTTTAACAAGATATCATCTTTGAGATGTAAGAAGTCTAGGAAAAATAGTTTGGGTGTTAAAAACATTGTTCGGAAGGTCGCAAAGATTTTTCGTTTGTAAACTTCGATTGAAAACAAATAAAAAATTTAATAAATAGATAAAAAATAAAAAAATATGAAATTAACAAGTTATTATCTTTGAAGTATTAAAAGTATAAAAAAAAATAGTTCGGGGGTCAAAAACAAAATTTGGGAAGTCGAAAAGTCGATTCGGACCAAAACAGTGCACACCGCAAGGTCTGACCAATTGACCTTGCGACTGGACTCTCTGCCGCGAACTTGCGGCTGGTTCTTGCGGTCCGCAGGTTGCGGCCGCAAGGTTGCTTGTTGTTTTTTTTTGTTTGTACGCCTCGGTTTTGATGCATGGGACTACGGGGGACTATGGGTTATGCTTAAAAACACTAAATTAGTCTAGAGGAGGGTTTGGAATGGATTATAATACCTTGAATCGGATTGAATTGATTCAAAAATGAAACTTGAATATTGGAGAAGAAGGCTTCGGGTTCTTCGATCGGGGGACCTTGGGACCGAATTGGATGATGTTTGGCGATGCTAGGAGTCGTAGAAAGAGAATTGAATGGTCAATTTGAGTTTCGATTGGTCGTAGCTATGAAACCCACTTTTCTCTCTCTTTCTTTCTCTCTCTAAAACTCCATCGATTTGGAGCTTCGAATTCTTGTAATTCTCTCTTCTTTCTGGACTGGTGGGGCGTGGGGAATTTTATGGTGTGCCCTAGGGTCGAGATAATGGGGTATTTATAGGAGAATTGAGGAGAGTCTCGATTAGAATTGGATTAAAGAAGTTGTATTCTTTTAGGGCTTTGGAATGGACGAATCAGGGACGAAAATATACTTAGGGAGGAAGTAGAAACTGAGTAGGAGAGTGAGAGACAAGAGAAGTGTACATGCATGCAATTATATGCATGTAAATCAACAAAAATAAATTAAAATAAAATAGAATAAGATAAGATAATTATATTTGTATATATCTATTTAAGGAAAAGAATTTTAGTAATGCAAATAATAATTTTTAATGGTATTATTACTAATAAAAATTACGGGTTGTTACAGAACCTGATCTCTCTTTCTCTCCACCCATATTCGTAATTCTACTATAATGTTTTAGTTGTTGCTAGCTAGGGAGAGTGGGATTGAGGGTAGAACTTACGGATGACAATTACCTCCGACCCTTTCCCGTCCATGCCTCTGACTTCTCCACTCCGATTTGAGCGGGTATTCCTCGACCCGATAAGCAAATGGGACGGGGTGGTATTTGCTTTCCCTAGCCCCGTTTAACCCGATCTGACTCCGATTTAATCCATGTCACAGTCTAACCTATTAGGTAAAGGCTATATGCGTCCAACTCAGCAATTCCCAATAGTCATTAGACAAATGTAGATGGTAGGGGGTTAATTTGATAACGACTTCATAGTTTAGGTGTCTGATTGAAGTTTATTAAAGTTTAGGTGTCTATTGGACATTGAGGTCAAAATATTGGGGGTATTTTGAAAGTTATCATTGCTAAATCAGCTCCCTAACGTTTTCCTTCCACCGTTTACGTCCACGCCAACAAATTCCTTTTGCGATTTAACAGAATTAGATGGTAGGTGGCTAATTGAATAATGGAGGAATAGTTTAGGAGTAAAATTGAAGTTTATGACATTGAGTGTAAAGTTTAAAGGGTATTTTGAAATTTTCCCAATCTTCTCTTCCTCAATTTAATTTATTGTTTCTGGCAGACACACTTTCGTTTAATTAGGTTGTTCACCAGGCAATTGCTATCTCTGGCAGAGCCATACACCTGCTAGAGATAATTAGGTTGTTCACCAGGCAATTGCTATCTCTGGCAGAGCCATACACCTGCTAGAGACATACCACTATCTCAGTTTTTTTTTAAAGGAAAAAAAAAAGAACGGAAAACACACACACACACATATTAATAGCCTAACTAATACAAAGGAGAGGTCCAGTAAGTACAGGGACCCGAAAACCCCGTAGTACAATATAAAGCAAAAGAAATAGTCGCAAAATATTTGGCGCCGGTATCGGAAGTCGGAACCCACCAATCCGCTCATCTCTGTACCCTCGAAGTTTTGTTCATGCATTTATCCTCCCACGATACCAATTGTTTGACAAGAATTATATGTGCCACCAATGCATTTTTCCTTTCTAACTAGCGCTGACACAAGGTGTCTTGTATACCTCATTTCCACAAAACCTTTTCTCCCACAACTGCAAAGTATTCACAATGGCATAATCGAACGCGGGGGCTATGCTGTGCCATGAGGCACAGTGCCCCCTACCCCATACTCCAAACGGTACTATTTTGGAGGAAAAAAATCGTTAGGTTTTCCATTTGCAATCATATGGAACAGAAACGTGATTATAAGAGTCTTAGAAATAAAATTTAGGGCAATTTACCTCTAGATTCAGAAAATAGAAAGTAATTTCCACCAAGTCTCCTCTAATTAACGAAACACTAAAACCCTATGAAAGTGCCTAATACCCTAAATACTGAAAGTGCCTAACCTCTAGGGCACCCTATGAAAGTGCCACAACCTCAGGGTATCCTATAAAAATGCCCAAACCCCTAGGGTACCCTATAAAAGTGCCTAAACTGCTAAAACCCTATAATAGGAAAGTGCACCTTAAAACTCCTATGAAAGTGCCTAAACCTAAACCCTAGGGCTCTACGAAAGCGCCTAAACCTAAACCCTAGGGTACCTTAAACCCTAGGGTATCCTAAAACCTAAAACCCGAGGGTACCCTAAGATTTTAGGGTACCTAAGGGTACTAGGGTACCATAAAACTCTAGCATACCCTAAAACCCTAGGGTGACACTTCCAATCATGGTAAATGTATTTTTGTAAAAGTGGATTTAGTGGTAATTAAGTATTTCATCTCTCCTTAATAGGAATTAATGTCACTTTTATGTACTTAGAGATAATTTTCTGTAAAATTTAATTATATCTCTTTAGAATAATATGATTAAAATAGTAAATCTTCACATAGGATCCTAAATAAAGAGCAGATACTTAATTATGAGAGTTCTAGAAACAAAAATTAATTATGATCCTTTAGAATAATATGTTCAGATTAATAAGATATTCGCATTTGTTCAAATGAATTAAAAATTGGAGCATTTAATTTTTTTTAGATCGTTTATATATATTAAAAATACAGTTAAAAAATTTAACTGCTCCAATTTTCAATCCGTTTGAACCAGTATGAAGATCATATTATTCTAAAGAGACATAATTAAATTTTATCTTTAGGACTCTTATAATCACGTTTCTGCTTCATAGGATTGCAAATGGAAAATCTAAGAATTTTTTTCCTTCAAAACGGTACCGTTTGGGTGTGGGTAGGGGGTACTGTGCCTCATGGCACAGCAAAGTGTAACAACCCGGATTTTCGACCGTAATTTTTTTTTTAAATAATATTATTAATAGCTTTTAAAATAATAATAGCATTATTTTCCCTAATTATATCCTTTTAATAAAAACATTTATTTTGTTAGATAAATACTTATAATTATCTAATTCTATTTTCCTTAGTTACATGCATGCATACACCTTCCCAATCTCTTAATCTCCTACTCCTACTTAGTCTCCATTTTCCCCGTAACCCAAAAACCGAGCTCCATTCGTCCATCTCGAAACCCAATTCCGTTAGGACTCTAATTAATCAAAACCCATCCAATTCTCTTATAAATACGTCACTACTCCGACCCTAGGGCACGCACCATATTTCTCACGCCCTAATCATCCAGAAAAGAGAGAAAAATCAAAGGAAATCGAAGCTCCAATCCATGGAGTTCTAGAGAGAGAAAAGTGGGTTTCGTACCTAGACCCAACCAAGATCCAATCCGATCATCCCGAACTCTTTCTACAACCTAGAGCATCACCAAACATCAATCAATTCGGCCCCGAGGTTCCCCGATCAAGAAACCCGAAGCTTTCGTTCCAAATTGTCAAGTTTCGATCGAAATCAAATCCAATCCGATTCGAGGTATTATAATTCAATCCGAAACCTCCTCTAAGTATATTAAGTGTTTATAGACATAACCCAATAGGCCCCGTAGTCCCATGCATCGAAAAAGTACCAAAACAATCAAAAAAAACGAACCCAGCCGTGCGGTCTTGGTTGTTTTGAGATCGAATTGGTTTTGCGACCTTTTAAAAATAGATTTTTACTCCGAAATTTTTATCCTAGGTTACTCACATTTTAAAGTTCATACCTTGTTAGTTTCATAATTTTTTTTATTTAATCTTATATTTATTAAATTTCTGTTTGTAATTGTGTAATCGTTTGTAAACAAAAAATCAATACGACCTTATAAACTAATCTATAACTACCCAAACTATTTTCCTAGACTCCCAACATGTTAAAGGTCATAACTTGCTGATTTCGTAGTTAATTTATATTATTAGCTATTTATTTAATTTTTAACTAAAGTTATAAACGAAAATTAATAGCGACCTTACAAAAAAAATATTTTAGTATCGAAAATATTTTTTTTAGACTCCTGACAGTTCAAAGGTGATATGTTATTAAAATAAAATTTTATTTATTTGAATTACTATTTATTATTATTTAAGCATTATTTCTTAATGATAATACCCTAAAATATTATAAAGAAGGTTTAAAATTCCAAATAATTTTATTTAGACTTTTCACAGCCCCAGAATGTTATTTTGTAAATATAAATATATTTTCGATTGTTAATTATTTATTGTCTATTTAATCTTGTTTTGCCTATTAATTTAATCTGTTTATTTAAAATAATTCCATAAGCATTCAAACCCAACTTTTAGCACTCGAACTTATTATAGAGGACTGTTAAGACCTTTATTAAGGTTACGATAATTATTCTAATATTTTTACCTAATTAATATATTTAATTAGTGTTTAATTGACTTAATTACTTATAATTAATTAATAAAAGCCTAGAAAATTATTTTTTAAAATCTTATATAAAATTTCCTACATTGTTATTGATATTTTGGCCATACAAGATTAAGGGCAACGGCCCAGTCATAAAAAGTCATGTGATTGCATTACCTAATGTTTGTTTTGATCTGTTTATTATTCGTTTTAATTATTATTGAGAATGATATTGTGTTGATATTGGATTTGAATGTTAGATTGGACCCTAGAGACATGGGGTGGTATGCGAAATAGAAATCACGTAGAACGATTCTAAGTAATGGATAAATTGTGAAGTTTCTTTCTGTTTAGAGGTTGCTTGCGGCGTGATTTGAGATCCGATGAGATTTGTGATGTGATTTAAAACCAGAGTAAGCCGGAGATGATTTAAGACTGGCAGTAAGCCCGGTGATGTATGTGATGATTTAAAAACCGTCAGAAGCCCGGAGATGATATAAAACCTGGCGGATAGTCCAGTGATGTTTTGATAAAACCTGGCAGTGGTCCAGTGACGTTTTATGTTGATAAAACCTGGCGATAGTCCAGAGATGTTTTCTGTTGATAAAACCTGGCAAAGTAAGCCCAGTGATGTTTGTTGATAAAACCTGGCGTGTGTCCAGTGATGTTTTGTGATGGTGTCCTGGCGAAGTCCAGTGGAACAAATGGATGTCCTGGCGTGGGTCCAGTGGAACAAATTGATGTCCTGGCGAGAGTCCAGTGGAACAAATGGATGTCCTGGCGTGTGTCCAGTGGAACAAATTGATGTCCTGGCGTGGGTCCAGTGGAACAAATTGATGTCTGGCGTGGGTCGATGGAACAAATTGATGTCTGGCGTGTGTCGGTGGAATAAATTGATGTCCTGGCGTGTGTCGATGGAATAAATTGATGTCTGGCGAGAGTCAGTGGAACAAATTGATGTCTTGGCGTGTGTCGGTGATGATTGTGATGTGGTATATAAGATAGGCGAACCCTAGTTGTGATTCAGGCATGATAAGCTGGCCCCTTGTTGTAGTATTGTAACTTAGGTTATCTACGACAGCAAAGGGAAGTGATCTCATGGGACCGAGCATGGCTAGCGGTTGGGGGAGGAAAGATCTCGTAGGGAGATGTTGGATTACACGTTAGGTTAATGGATAGTAATGAACTGGTTTATGTGAAAAATCTCTGTTTTACTTATTCGTATCATTATTATCTTGTTTGCTTGCTAGCTGTATTGTAAGAGGGGTAGTTGGGTTGGATTATTCTATTGGGTGATTTATCACTCACGGATACGTCTGTATCCTGGCAAATCGATTGCTTCGGCGATCAATTTGCTAGAGGGCGCAGGATTCAATGGAGGAGATTCAACGATGATGCAGTTCGACACGGAACGAATATCAGTAACGAGGATCGAGGATGCTTAGGATTCGTATCAAGATTAGAGTCAGCTCTGAAGTTGGTGTATTTTGATTCCGTAAATCTATCTTGAGATTGTATTAGCAAAATCTTTATTTTGGAAAATTATATTTATTTAGCAATATTTTCTTAAGAAATTATTTTATTTTGCGCCCGAAAAGTCAGGGCGTTACACAAAGCCCCGGCGTCTGCATAATCAAAACTAAAAGATTTTCAAAATTAATAATGTTTACTCAAAAGGAGGCTCGTAATGATATAACCAAACTTAAGAATCCATTAACCAACCAATAATTAAATTTTGGCATTTGGATAATCAAAACTAGTAACTTTTTTCTTCGGATAATCAAATTTAATGGGAACCACGCTCTCTCTTTCCTTTCTCTCTCCTTCTATCACTATCAATGGACCCACTTGCTTACATTTATTTCCAACTCTCTCTATCGGACTCAAGCATGGTGCTATGTTGAGTGTGATGTGCATGGTGCTATGTTGATATGCCTCTAAACGACGTCGTTTTGGGGGTGTCAAAGGGTTCACCATGTGTGCTACAAGGGCCGTGTTTGGTACCCATTAAATGGGCAAGAAATTCATAAATTTTTTTAAATTTTTGCGGTACCCATTACGGGTCCTTCAAAGATGACAAAGATGGTTCAAATCGCAAACTATTCTTAAAATATTTTTTTGTGGGTTCTTAAAAAAAAATTAGCTTAATCCAATATCAGAAAGTGTTATTTCAGAATTCGTAGGACGCCCTATTTTTTTTTTGAAAACATTTACCAAAGTCACTTATTAATTTGAAAAAAAAATGTTGACTTTGGTAAATTTCTAAACACCCTATTGAAATTATTCTAGGTATTAAATTTCCAAGAATTTGATTCCTAGGAATCATATTCCTATTCCTACCCCAGAAAATTAAGGGGAAAATGACGGCTCAAGACGTGTTTTGATGATTAATATCCACCAAGGACATGCTAAGAATATTTGTGAATGATGAAAATTAGTAAGAATTTGATTTTCAATAATCATATTGTTATCCCTACTTAACATTTTGTAAGAATTTGATTTTCAATAATCATATTGTTATCCCTACTTAAGATTTTGATCATCCAAACGTAGCCTCAGGATTTACAATTAATAGCTGTATCACTTTTTTGTTTTTTGTTTTTTCATCTTCTCAGTGTCACTCTTCATCCCTCAACATATAATGAGGATCACGGAAATCCACTAGCATTCATATATACCATATAGGACGGTCTCTAAACATATAATGAGGATCACAGAAATTCCTCATATTTATATTTTTCGAGCTCAAGGACATGCACTAGAGATGGAGCTAGCTTGCGGCGTATGGGGGCCACGGCCCCCCGCATTGTTTCGGCTTTTTTTATTTTTAAAAAAACATTAATATTAATATTAGTAGTTTTTTTTTTGTTTGTCAAGAACCTCTAGATATTGTATTTTATGTTGGGTGTTACTTAAACATTTAAATCCTCTAAAAATGTGCTCATTTTGGGTTCCAAAATTCAATTTCTCTCTCTGTGCTACGATTTCCCATAAGATTTTCCTTCAATTATTAATCTCATTCCTCTTCTTATCTCTCTCCACTCACTATCCGAAAAACCTCCCTCAGAACCTCAACCAAACAAACTATTAGATTTTTGAACCTCAAAATTTCAAAATTGTGTTGTTCATAGTTCGGCCCCTATGTTTGTGAAATCCTGGTTTCGTCCCTGACATGCACCTTTTACAGTTAAACATAAGAACAAGTGTGCTGCATGCATGATTACTAAAATATCCTTTCTGCAAAACTAGTGAAAGTTCATTAATAACTGAAAGTTAGTGAAAGTGCCAAAAATTGTAGGGTACCCTATTAAAGTGCATAAAACCCTAAGGTACCCTATGAAAGTGCCTAAATCACTAAAACCTTATAATAAGAAAGTGCATCCTAAAATCCTATGAAAGTACCTAAACTTTAGGGCACCCTACCCTAAGGTAGTTTTTTCCATGAAAACATGTTTTGGCCTTATGGCTCAATAAGTTAATTTTGTTGAAAGACCTCTACTAAAAACTATTTTGCTAGTGTTCTTCTCATAAATGAAAACTATTTAAACATACTTATGGCTAATTTTCCCAAGTAGGAAAATTCAATTAAGAACAACTTAAAAGGTAAAACACAATTCTCCAAGTAAATCATGTGTTCACTCAAATTATTTTCCGGTTTTCACATTTGTTCTCAGTACATTCTCAAATCCAAAAAGATTGTGAGTGCTTCGGTTTTTGAATATAGTGTCACAAAAGCTGATAAAAAAGTGTGTCACAAAAGCCACCGGCACTCATTATTTGGTTTTTCCATAATTAATAGTAATCCTTTATTTCCAATTCCAAGAGATTTGATCGAGTGGGATATAGGATGAGATAATGACAAAAAGGGCTAGAGGTTGCAAGTCTGAATTCTACGAAAATCAAACACCAAACCCAGGATTATTGGAGAGTTATTCGGTCGTACGTTAACTTTAGAATTCCGAATACATCGAAGAGCACACAAGCGGACGGTCATAGCTAAAAATCTTTATTTTCTTCTCCTTTTTTTTGAAACCAAAAGTAATTCTACGTTTCTAATACCCTCACATTTAGCTTGAAAGTAATATCTAAGAAAATAAGTACGGATCACTTGGCCATCAAACACCCAGTGGCAGACGCATGATATGTATCTAATAGGGGCCTGAATCACGTGTATTTTTATATGAATAATAAAAAAATGTATTTTATTAGTATACATTGCTACTTGCAAGTTCCGAAGAAGATAAGATATGCGCAACCACCGTTTAATTTTGTACATGCAATTAAGAAATGATTGACAACGGAGTAGAAATTTTGGGAATTTTACACATATAGGAATTTTAAGGAAAAAATTTCACGGACTTGCGGGGGCCAATATAAATATTTTTTGTTAACCTAAAAAATTAGTATACTACACAAGCATATTTAGAGTTGTGCAAGGACCCGGATTCCCCTTTGCACCCATTGGGACGGCCCTACCAACACCCATAATAAACCCTGGGTACCAATAGTCAACCTTGTTGGCCTAGTATCCTTATAATAAAGGGAAAATGACGGTTAATGACGTATTTTGATAATTAATACATTCTAAGGACATTTTCAGCAAATGTTCTCAGTATGTCCTTGGCGGGTTTTAATTATCAAAACACGTCATGGGCCTTCATTTTCTCTATAATAAACCTCGTACCAATGGTCAACCTTGTTGGCCTAGTATCCTTATAATAAACCTCGTACCAATTAGGGTTGTATGCGGATTGGTACGGATGTGGTTTAAACAAGGTTTGGTTTCTTGGATGGTCTTGTTTTCTTTGTTTCTTTTTGTTCTTCTCTTGATGTACCCTTTCGAGTTTATAAAAAGTTTCGTTTGTCAAGAAAAAAAAATATAAACCTTGAATATAGTGTCACAAAAGTTGATTAAAAAAAAACCGGTTTCACAAAGCCTGCACTCATTATTTTGTTTTTCCATAATAATCCTCTATTTTCAATCCCAAGAGATTTGGTCGGGTGGGCTATGGGATGAGATAACGACAAAAAGGGCTAGAGGTTGTAAACCCAAATTCTACGAAAGCTGAACACCGAACCTAGGGGTCATTGGAGAGTTATTCAGTCGTAAGTTAACTACAGAATTTCAAATGCGTCGAAGTACACGTAAGTTGGTGCAGACACTCAGTCATAACTAAAAATATATATTTTCTTTTCCATTTATTAGAAAACTATAAATAATTCTACCTTTCTAATTCCCTCACATTTAGCTTGAAAATTTTCTCGTCAACTTTGTTGGCCTAGTATCCCTATAAACCTTGTACCACATTAAACCCTTTCGAGCCTTAGGAAACTATATTAGATTTGTAGCCGGACTATGTTTAAACAAAGTCTGGTCCAAGATATTTAAATAAGATAACATTTTTTCAGTGCAGTGGCGGAGCCAATGTAGGTCCACGGGAACGTCCCCAGCTGCATTATTATGATTTTTTTATAATTTTAGTTTTTCTTGAATCGAAACAGTTATTGTTTTTTTTATATAGTTCAACCAGCTCGTTCAAATACGCACTTTAAAGCATATTTTGTTCAACAACTCAAGAATGGGTGAACATTATAACATTACTATCGATCTACTTTATTTAGGCTTCGTACTAGGTGGGTGAACAATACACTGCTCTAAAATCTAAAAACTCGCATTCGTTTTTCGTGATGTAACACGCAAGCCACTGTCGTATTGTCAAAAAACATCAAGTTCTGGCATGGGTCGGTGGGATGGGATGTCGGAAATTTTGCTGTCACCGGAATTTTTATTTCGTAGGGCCCCTACTGTTGCATATTTCTAGCTACGCATGCAACTGAGTGCAAGTGCTTAATTGCTCTATAAATATCACAATAATCCCATGCCTGATCAGTAGCAGATTTCCAATCCATTCCCAATTAACTACTGTCCAGAAGAAATTGCTAGAGACATCATGGAAGCTTTCTCACTAGCTATAGCTTTCCTTGTTATATTTCTTACCATTAGCTTCGCTGCTTTCAGAAATGCATCCAATGTTGGTGCAAATTTGCTACCAGGTGGCTCTGGGTGGCCTGTTGTGGGTGAGACCCTAGATTTCGTCGTCAACCCCGAGAAATTCATAACCGATAGGATGAAGAAACACTCTCCGTGAAAGATAAGCTTGAGTTAGAAAATACAAAACGTGTTTCAACTGTTCCTTTGGAGGCTTGCAAGTGGAAAAGAAAGTCCGCATCAGATTGGAGAAAAAGAAAACGTGGGTTACTATTCACTATCACGATTGAAGACTTTTTGCATTTCCGTGATACGTTGTGTGATTGCATAATAAATATGAGTCTATCTTGTATTTGTTTTTTCCTCTGGTATAATCTATAAATACCATGTAATCCTTGTATTTTGATATATGAGTGGAGTAAGAGAATAAGAGAGATAGTGAGAGAGAAGCAGAAAACTTTCTCCTCCTTGTATGTCTATTTTCATATTGAGTGAAATACATAAATTGTGAGTTTGTGTGTTCAATTCTCTTGTCGAGTTTATTCACAATCAGTGATTGAAAAATACTCCTCCACCCAACACTCCGGACATTTTCAGGACCAATTTCTTCGGAGAAAAGATCGTAATCATATGCGGCCACAAGTTCCTCTTCTCCAACGAGGACAAGCACTTCACTGCGTACCTGCCACAGGCTATGCAAAAGCTCTTCCTCTCCTCCCAACCCAAAACCGATAAGCTTTATCGAGACAGCGATGTGAAGTACGTCGTTGCGATCCCCTGGGTTCTTGAAGCCCGAGGCATTGGTCAATTACGTCGCAGGTGAATGCTATATATACAAGCAAATTAGTTTTCGTGATGAAGATTATGTACAACTTGTACCCTTTGTCGAGTTTAATTAATTTTCGTTACCTGTCAAAAAGAAAATTATGTACAACTTTGTTTCTCGAATATATATTCTGTTTTTCAGATTAAAACACACATCATTTTAGCTCATATCTTCATAAATAACATTGTCGGATCCAATGATAGAGCCAAGGAGGATAAGTAGTGGGGGTTACCATCCCAATATTTTTATAACTCCCTTACTCTAAGGGTAATTAATTTCTTACGTATCGCCAAATTTTATACATCCGCTAAGGTAGTGTTCCTCTAAACCTTCTTAAAAAGTTCTTATTTGTAATTTTCAAGCATAAAGTAATTGACTTACTGAAATAATTTTTTGCGCGCGCAATATGAATATTGTTTTCATAAATACAATATTTTTAAGTTTAAAAATTTAAAAATAAGTACTTATTTTTTAATAAGGCTTAACTAGTAAGAAAAGTTGTCATTTTGGATAGAAAAATAAAGTACTTAATGCCTGCATAACTTTTTTCAATATTTCCGCAACAAAATTGAAGATTGTATTATATATTTGTGCGGAAAAAAAAAAAAACTATGCATGGAAGTAATTCATTTTTTTAATTGTAGAAATTGACATGATTTGTTTGTAATGAACCAAACTTATGGGACGGAAGGAGCATATAGTACCCGTTCAATTATAAGAAATTCAGAAATATATTTAAATCGCCAGTACTATAAAAATAATTCCTTACGTAAACCACGGATAATTACAGTTGACAATTCTTTACCATAAAAAAGCTTATCTCAATAACTAATTTCGGAGCAAAACACGACTTTGAGAGTTACAAAACTTGCTCAACATGTTCGGTCCCCAGCCCCGGATTTTCTAGCTCGATCAATCAGCGGATTGAATGGTTATTTTCTTGTTTGATTCCCCTTTGGGCATCGAGCCAACGGATCAAAAAAGACGTGCACCATGATTGGAATTAGAAACTATATATACCGATAGTAGTTTCGCATAAGGAATCAACAACTTTTTCAACACCCGATGATAACCGCACAAGCCTGAAAGAAAATGTAGGGTAGGGGTGCTAGTTCCTTCATTATTTTAGCAAAAGTTCCTGCGGCTCGCCTATAAGAGACTACTTTCGATCTACTTTACTAGAGCTGTTTTAGATTTGCTGGTCGCTCTCTTGATAAGGTTGTTTCATGCAATGCACAACTTGGACGGTTAATGTAACTACTAACTAATTAAGGGCGTGTTTGCGATTGCTAGCTGTGGATACATATTTTAAAATTTAGCTTAAGCTTTTGCTCTAGATTTTAGATTCCGGATTTTAGTAGATATTGATAAACATGTTTGTTGCAGCTGTGAGATTATGAGAATTTCATTCACTTTTCGAGAATTTGTGTTGCAGAACCCTAAAAGCTACCCAAACCCAGCTTTTAAATTTTGAGAATTTCTTTCATTTTTTAAATTCTCAGAATCTATAAATTCTAAAAATCAGTTAAGTAGAAAATTTGACAAATATTCTAAACTGATTTTTAGAAGTTAGAATCTAGATATGTATCTGTCAAAATAAATTTTCACAAAACACCCACTAATAGCATCATAGGCTAAAATAAGGTATAACAACAAGAAGGTGCACCAGATCTCCTAAGGATCCGATTTCTCTGTAGTTAAACCGTAGAGAAATATGTGCGGTTCAATCTGAATTGTTTATTTTGATAATCAATTGTTCAGATTTGCTGACACTTTTATGGTAAAAGTATATATTCTTATCGGTAGAATGTGAAAACAAATTAAAACTATTAAAAATACTATCTGATGGTTGCGATCACTTGGATCACACATCTCTGCAGTCGAAATAGCTATATATGTACTTGTACTAAGCTAAAATTCAGGCCCTGGTCAAATAATTAAGCATGAAAAATTTATAGAGTACTGAGAAGTTTTTCTTACTGGCAGGTATGGACTCCATTATCCAAAAGCAGTTGAAGACTGACTTGGAAGGTAAAACCGAAGCGAATATTCACCCATTCTCGAGGTCCTTAACCTTGACCCTCGCGTGTCGCTTCTTTCTGGGCATCGAAAACCCAGAACGCATCGCGAAGCTCGTCGGCCAATTCGACATAGTGACCGACGGGATTCACTCTCTCCCCCTCAACGTCCCGGGGACGGCGTTTTACTACGCGGTCAAAGCTGCCGAGGTGATTCGCAAGGAGCTCGCGGATGTGGTAGCGGAGAAGAAAGCTCGAGTACTGGGCTCCGGAGCACCAACGCAGGACCTGTGTACGACGATGATTGTCGGAGGGTACATGTCGGACGAGGAGATCAGTGAGAAGTTGATGGGGTTCCTAGTGGCTGGATACAGCACTGTTGCTACCACCATGACTTTTGTCACGAAATTTGTGGGAGAGAGACCTGACGTTTATCATAAGATCTTATCAGGTAATAATTAGGGGGAACGACTTCGGTGTCTCCACCCATTTTGAAGACACCGTAACTTTGGCATAACTAAATCCGAAATGGCATAACTAAACCATAAAAAGGCATAGCCAAACCATAATAAGCATAACAAAACCACAAAAGAGCATTACCAAACGAATGGATGAGAATTCGCCACCTCACATGGTTGACCAAAAGTGACCGGTCAAAGCGGTAAGTTTTGCCGGTTAAAAAGTTTGGTATAACAAGAACCAGTAAATGGCATAACGGAGAACCCAAGAAGGCGTAACAAAAGAAATTGAAGGCGTAACAGGAGCCCTAAATGGCATAACATAAACCATAAATGGAGTAACAAAACCATTAAATGGCATAACTATTGGTTATGACAACTTAGGCGTAACAGAAACCATTAAAAAGCATAACAAATAACCAACTTTGGCGTAACAAAGAACCTTTAAATGGAATAACGCATAACAAAACCACAAAATGGCGTAACAATAACCACAAAATGGCATGACAAGAACCAGTAAATGGCATAACCGTACGACACCTGTCCCCCTGTCCCCACCTGTCTCCCGATTGTCAGTTTTTGTAATTAAATTATTTATTTTAAAAGGTTTAACCGTGGGTTAAGTGGAAAATTGGGGAAAAATTTTAAAATGTAAACGTGTTTGGCGATTATTTTGACAAGTAAAATGTAACGGACCTCGATAAATAATTTATTTTAATAATCAAGGCCGTTGATTTGGTTGTTATTGGTTATTTACTTGTTTTTGGAAATTTTGGGCTCCATCCGGTTTATTGTGATTTATGAACCTCTTCGATTTGTACAAAAATTCAACATAAGAATGATAACTTATGTCCGATAAAGCTTGAAACGATAAGCAATTTACTTTATTTTTGGCAGGAATGATGTAATCCATGTTACGTAAAAGATGGACGGTTCTGATTTGAAAGAAATAGGTATACCAGTCATCGAGTTGGGAACTATAGGACTTTAATACTTACGTAAGCATTTAATGTGTTCCAATCATGTGGTTGCCGACATCCGGTTATCATAGAAGTTGGCGACACATATAGAATCGATAAGATGTGCAATCTTAACGGTTTAGATCGGTGATCAGAAAAAATTATTGAACAACTTCCTTTAAAATCTATATGTTGAACCTTATTGTTTATAAACTAAGGTCTTGTGCTTTTGTCTAATGTACAATACTCATACGATCGCAACACAATCACGACAATCGATATAGTCCATTTTGTTTTGCTTGGTGTTTTAATTGTTCTCGTAATTTTTTGGGTCTACCGAGTTTAAAATTCCCTTTTATTGGGACGTAGATTCATTATTAGTATGACATTTTACATCCGATCAAGTACGTATTTATAAGAGAATGAATTCATTTTTGGCACAAGTATTGTAAGCTTTGCTACATAAAAGATAAACGGTCCCGATTCGGAAAAAAATAGCCGAGGCGGCCCAAGAGTGGTGCCGTATGGGACTTTAACGCTTTTGAAAGCACCAAATGCATATAGCGTGTTCCGATTTGATGACCATGTATGTCATATGATCTCTATTTTCATGAATGATAACAGAATTTGAAAGACGTGAAATCGTAACGGTCCAGATCGACCAAAAAATAAACGTGTGTATCGATGAAGTTTATATTTTGTACGTAACGTTGGTGCAATTGAGCCTATACAATAATCCTCCAAAATTTTGAAATCTGCCTTTTGTAAAAAAAAAAGACGTCGTTTTGCATAAAAAAAAGAAGACCACGTGGACTATCCCCGTCGAAGTTCAGGGACAAAAAGGTTGTCGTTCCCCCCAAAATTTTCCTCGAACGCTGCACCCTCAATCTTCCCCAGCACACCACCTACTCCCTCCTGTAAATCTTCCCCAGCACACCAGCTACTCCCTCCTCTAACCCCTTAATCTTCCCCAGCACGTACACGAGCGACTGGGTCTCCACAGTCCAGACTCGTCACCGCCATCAGCATCCACGCGAACGGCGCCACCATCCGCACGACCCCGCGACCATCCGCCATCATCACCGTCTCCACACGAGTGATTTCGCAGAAGTTGTTGTGACCTAACTCTATGTCCATCCCTTACCAGTGAACCCATGTACAAACTATGTACGTAAACTGAAGATCAGGCCAAAAATTCCCCAAAATCTCAACTCTCCACACCATCGACGGCTTTGAAGTGTCCGCAACCCCCACGGACTTCACCACGCAGACGAGTCACGCATCCAGCATCTGCATGTGCATATCTGCATCTGCCAGGTAAGTCGTTGTATTCTTATTTGTGAAACCATGCATCATATATTGTCCCTCTATGTTGTTCATTCTGTAATGGACGAAATTTGTGTTTGGTCCATGTCACCCGAGTCTTACTTGTAAAACGTGGAGGTTTAAACAGCGATGTTTGTTTTATTTGTGACCCTTTGAAAAAGGGTTTCATAATTTGCATCATAATGATTTGAAGCACGGGTTTTGGTTATTGTAGATGTACAGACGTTTCATGGATGTTAGTAGAATAAATGGTAGAATTTGTGCTAATTTTTCGCAGAGATTTGGTTATGAATTTGAGTGTTGTGTTTTATAAGGATATGGTCATGGTTATGATTTTGATCTTGCATTGTGGTTTTTGGAGGGATTGATTTATGTATTTACCTATTAGTGTGAGTGTCTAGGGTATGAAAAGTGTAGGCAGGAATGAAAGCAACACAAATTGGTAGCCCAAATGAAGGTTACTCTGTAGTACAAGCTTGATAGGTGATTTAATAATAATTAGTCATAATGATTTGTTGTATACAATTGCAGTTAGTCCCATTCGCTTGTCAGTAAAGCGGGCCAAAGCAGTAGTTAGAAGGATGTTTAAGCAGTAGTTAGTTGTGGCACTACTACCAAGTCCATTTGCAGTTATGACAGATTCCATTTCGAATTTAAGTTATACGTTTCCATCTGGAAATCGTGGTTGAACAATTTGATGTGATTACTTCTTCATCTGAATAGATTATGTTCTAACATGGGCACTTATAAATATTGTATTTTCAGCATGACAGACCAGATCATTCAGAAGTATGCTTTGAAAGGAAGGGCGCCATCGGCTTTCATTATATATAAGTAATATTTGTTGATGGGAATTAAATTTATTGAATGGTGTTGTAACACTTAGTTATAGATTTTTTCCATGCCAATGTGTGATTACTACTTTTTGATTGTGCAAGTAGCAATGAAGTGATGGCGAAGCTCAAAGATGCCGGGACCATAATAACAAATCAGGTAAAATAATAATCTTCACATGTGTTTTATTTGATTTGTTTGAAGATAAGAATTTGTCATGTAGTTCCATGTACTTGGTGAAATGTTGACGAATGATCAAAGTTGCATGATTTGGTATGTATTGCAGACGAAGAGGGACATTGGTGACCAATGGAAAAGCTTGTTGAATGAGGAGAGGCAAAAGTACAAAGATGTGGCTAAGGTGGCAAAAGCGGAACTTGTGAAGCAACAAGATTTATTTCGGGCAGAACCGAAGGAAGTAAAAGTGAGTACAAATTGTTCGAACCCAACTTAAGTAGGTGAGCATGATTTGACCTGATTTTGGAATGGCCTTAATTTTGTGCCTATATTTTCAACTTTGTAGAGAAAGCTACAGAACCGTATCTCATTGAAGTCCATTGTTGGAATAGTTAACAAATTAAGTGCAGATCAACGCAGTGCTGTTGAGACTATTGGTTTGGGGGGAATATTGCAATTGAGGTGTACGTTTCTGAACCATGCGCTATGTAAGTGGTTGGTGGGAAATTTTGATCCTGTTTCATTCACTAACTGTTCATGGACGGAGTTATGTTGTCACAGAGTCCCATGTTGAGGAGTGCTTGGGCATTAATGGCCAAGGCAATGTTATTGACCTGGAGTCCCATACCAAAATTGATTCATGTCTAAAAGTTCTAAAAAACGTAGGATTCACGAAAGGGGTGGTCCAACTGAAAGACCTAAGACAGTATTTGGAGAAAACGTCGGAAGCTGATGATGTTTTCAAGACGATATTTGCCCTCTACATTTTGGGATGTTTTTTATGCCCGAACACAAAAGCGGGTGTTACTCGATCATTTATGAAAGCTGTTAGTGATGTACGGGAAATGGGGAAACAGAATTGGGCGAAGCTGACCCTACAGTTCTTATGTAAGGGTATACAGTACCAACGTGATAACCATCATGTCCAACCAAGTGGATGCCTATTCCTCTTGGTGGTACGTATGCGTCATTAGGCATTTATGCTATCCATTTTCCTTATTTCACTATGGTTAATTTTGGGTTATGCATTATTAAATTCATTATCCGTTTTAATGTAGGTTTTCTACTTGGAATGTGTCTCGCCTTCGGTAAAGCCTTCCATTCGAAAATTGCCTTCTTTGGTTGTTTGGGGTGATGATGAAATTAGAAGCGTGTTGCACCAGTTTGACAAGATTGGAGGTTGTGACAGCGAGGGGGTGGTGGTGCATTTCACAGAGGTGGGGGAAGCAAGTGGCAAAGAAGGTGGTTTGTCCTAAATTTCAACTGCCGATGTACAGACGATGACAAGCACATTCGTAACTGTGGCAGCTTTGTTGCTGCGACAAAATATGTTTATGTCTAACCTTCTTGGGACTGAAATGAAGTGTAATCCGCAAGAACAAAGGGGTGAAGAAATGGATGCAAACCATGTCCAACTTTTTGGACAAACGTCAGCTCTCTTGAAGGGTTTACAAAGTTGTCAAAGTTCACCACCCACTGCGTTTGAAACCCATGATCTTGCGATGAAGGAATCGAAGGGTTTGTCAACCAATCCCAGCCTTGGTACGCACATTGGCTTTGAAATTCCGTCGCGGGGTCACTTAGAAGTTGAAATGGGTGAAGAAATTGACCTGCACCCTCTCGACCCGTCAGCAAGATCCTCTCCCCAAGTAACGGCACCAAACAAAATTGAAACCCCAACACCAACTAAGTTCAAAACGCCCGATCCTGTGGTTCACAAATCAAAGGGCGGTGACACTCGAACCGATGGGAAGAGGAGGATACCAAAAAACATGGATGAGGATGTATCTTCACCTTCACCGGTGAAGGGGTTTCGGTCGCTTGCTGGATTGAGTAGAGGTAGGAAAAGGAAGTTGAGCATTGGCAACGCTATCCCGTATGTTGGTGGGTATGATAATGTCGAAGTGCAATATGAAGCACCACGGTTGCGACAACCTGATCAATTGAAAAAAAGCCACTTCCAGTGTTCCCCCTATACGAAGGATGGTGTCAAGAAGAGGAACCCTCCCAAGAAACAACCAGTAAATGATAATTTGGACAACTTCGATGTGAACGTTCCAACTGTGTGTATATTTTCCCCTCATTTACATATAATGTCCCTTTATGTACTATGTGGAATGTCATTCCAATTGAGGGCTCTTATATATTTTTCCCTTTGCAATGACATAGTTCCGTGGATGGTACAGTTCAAAGAAGGCTTTGCAATTTGTTGGTGTTCAACCGTTGAATCCACCAACCATGGTTAGTACTCATTCGCAAATCCTTTGTACACTCTTCTACTGATTCTAACCTGTACTTCCTTTCCATTTCTATATTGTGAAGGCGTATGTTGAAGATATGGCGGCTGATGGAAGGAAGCCAACCTATGAACCATTAACCGACCATGAAAAGTTGTTCACCGAGTTCATTTTTGATATTCGTGATCTATCTAATGGGTAAATATTCTTTTCCATGCAATGATCTTGTTTTCTGATGTGAACTCAAGTACGATGATTGTTTAAACCAATTCCTACTTGTAGGGATTCTTACGTGCACCTCAAAATGTTTGGCACCGAAAGATTCTTTGCAACCCAATTTGAATTGTGCAGCTTGAAACCCTGAACATGGATATTAGACACGGTGTGTGTGATTTGATTTAATAAACGTTACCATAATCCACTATTAAATTTGTTATAAAATTTGAGAATTTTTTCATTTGTGGTCTTCAAATATCGTGTGCTGTTGTAGATTGTAAATTTGGTTGCTGTTCAAATGATGAATGCGGAGAGGTTGCACTATCCGGACAAGCGACACTTGATGTGGTATTTGCCGGTAACTGTATCGGTGAGGATAATTACTTGCCCATTTTGTAGTTGTACTTCTACTGCTCCTATATTTGAAATTCCGTCCTTCTTCGCAGAGGCATATACTAGACAATCCGAACATGAGTGAAAGTGATTTGAAGAAGTTATGCGATGGGTACTTTGGGGATGCAAACTTTACTTCTGACATTCGGTCATGCTCCATGGTAAACAAATAAATGTTTGAATAAGTTTGTAGTAAATAAAATATAGGTTTTACTTTCAATTGTTATGGAATGCTGATTGTTTGCCTTCCGTTGCAGATATACATACCAATAAATGATCGTGGGAGCCATTGGTTTTGCATTAAAGTAGACATTGGTATTCGGATGGCTTATATTTTTGATTCAAAGCCCGCAAGTCGATCCAATATGGCCCGTAAGAAACTGACAAGGGCAGTGGTATGTCACACCTCGCATAGACCATGTTTTACTGTATGTCTGATTTGTATTCTAACAACTTGGTTTTCTATTAGCTGGAGGGATTACATCACGCGTTGGTCTGCCAATATGGAGACCTCTATCAAGTTGATGTGACAAAGTTTAACATTGCAACTGTTGAAAGGCAACCCCTGCTGGATGATACGGACGGGTAATTTATGAAACATATATGATTGTGTCAAATTTGTTACTTGCGTTTGTATTGGAATACTAAATTCGTGCCTGCGCATTTGTAGGTATGATTGTGGCCTATTTGTCATAAAATTCATGCAAGGGTTTAATTACCCATCAGGTGTACACAGGGTTAGTCCTTTGAAACTTATGGTCGTAATGTTCAGGTTATCTGGTTGTGATAGTGTACGATTTGTAAGCTACCATTTGCTTGTTTTAGATGGATGATACTGAAAGGCCAAGGTTGTTGATGGAATTGTGTGCTGACGAAAATAATCGGGATGCGTTGGAGGTTATGAGAAAATTTGACGCATGGAAGGCTGGAAGAGGTAAAATAGTTCGTTTGTAACGATGTTTATCTGGACGACACATGTCATTGTGTGGACTAGTTTCATAAAAACACATGGAAGGTCATGGTTCAAGAATGTCACCTTGAGTTTTATTACAATCGTACAGACCATGTTAACCTCAACGTAACAAGTAGTTTTGGGTATTCTGTGCTCTATATTTTCTACTTGTTAAACTGTCCCCTTACACACATTGGTTTATTGATTCATGATTGTGTCAGAGGTAAGTGTGCAACGCAATTGCAATGTAACCTTGCTTATTCATTATGGGGGAAAACTAGTGCAAACACCTTTTCGTTATATTGGTGGCCACGTAGGAGAATGTACGCCTATTACTGGTAGAATGTCGTACTTTGAACTGAGGGATGTAATTTGTTACAGCCTAGAATTTTTATTTATTTAATTAATTACGTTGCCATTTATTAATTGAGTATATTGATTGGGTTCTAATTAATTATTTTGCGCGCGCTATGGGTATTATTGACACTTTTGTAATCTTTGGAATATGGGATAGATTTTAAGTAAAATAGTGGTACTGGATGGTAATTTTATAAATTTGTATAACATTCTATCTAAATTCTAATTAACTAGTTAGCTATAATTTAGGGGTTTTAAGAGTTAGTAGGTAGTTTTATAAAGCTAGAGATATTCCGGAGTAGGGTTATATTTTGAGAGGAGAATTTTCGTAAGGAGCCGCAGGAGACGAAAGCTTTTGGAGGGTGGTCTTACTGTCCTATTCTCGATCTCGGTTCCAGTAAGCATCTATTATCTTATTTGTTCCCTTTACTTGCATCACCACCGTTGACAAAGAGGGGTTGCACATTCTTTTGTGATAGTTTTCTAATTGGGTATGATATGGGGCAGATGAGTGTGCATATGTCGTCGTGATTGTGAAGATTGGTGGGACGAGTGTTGGCTTGTGCGACGTGGTGTGCGGGGTGATGTGCGTGAGTGTTGTTGTGGTGGTGGGGTTTTACTTTGCTTATTATAATGTACTAGTTAATATTATTCTAGCCTAGGTAATATGGGTTGAGTGTCTTGGGTGAGAACCAGGTGGTATGTACGTGGGTGATCAAATAGATTCATGGGAATTGGAGATTGATGTTTGGGTTTCCATGGTTGGCTGGTGATTTGGGGTTTTAGCTTTAGGTTACATTTTAGGTAGTTCCATATTAGATATGTTGATTCAGTCAGTGATATAATTGCTATGTGATTCTTTGTTCAGGTTAGGGTCGTTTTGCGTTGTTCGATTGCTTTAGCTTTGGACCCAGGTGAGTGGTTAAGCATGTTACGTATTTGCGAACTTCCCCGTAGCCCTTAAATTATTGTTTTAGAAAATTAATGATTGAAATTGGAATCATGTATTTGTTTTATTTGGTTCTTGAAATTGGCATGCGGATTGGTGAAACTATTTATTGTTCGGATAATCTTTTGGTGCGAACTTTGTGGATATCGATGGGAACATATTTTGGAAGTCCAGGGAAATTAATCCTCTGTGTGCGGGTGACTCTGGCCATTAGGGAAGAAACCGGATTAGGCCGGTGACCCTAATGCTCAACGGTTGTTATTGACCGGATCATTCTTAGGGGAAAGTTCCACGGGCTGCCTACTCGTGGTGACTCTAAGTTCTGATATTGGATCCAATTTTATGAGACATTTATTCACTGGCACTTGGTACTATTGATTTTGGTTGTGGTTCCCCATTGTTGTTGGAGTTTGGATTGTGATCTCACCTTTAAGACTTATCGGATGAATCATTAATTGGATTAATGGATTATGCTGTTGTTCACCTCTATGCCAAATTTATGTTGACATGGTAAATTATTTTGATCCCTGTTTTACAACTTTATTTTACTATACATGCTTTGCTACTCACTGAGCTCGTCAGCTGACGGATTTATTCCAACTCATTTTTCAGGCAAGTTGGGGAGTTAGGCAAGGACTCTGGCGGCATCTCGGGGATTTCTTTTTGTTTGACCTCCTTAGGGTGTCTCATCATATTTTTATCTTATTAATCGCTTCCGCATTCGAAACTTTGTCAGTTTTTGAATTCTTTTCATTATTGGTGGATCACTGGATATTATTTGGTTGTTGGGATGTTTGTGCCCCATACTTTTGACTGAATCTTTTTGGCTGATACTATTTTGAATAAAAACTGCTCAGTAATTCAAAGCTTTGGTATTTAATTTATTTTCTTTTTAGGCTGCGTGCTCCATGGGTTAGTCTCATGGTTCACGGCCGGTCACTTACCATTTTGGGGTGTGACATAATTAATGAAACTGGGTGTTCGAATCTAGTAAGGGTATTCTACCAACTCACATCAACAAATGGAGAGATAAGGTTAGTTCTTGTTGACAGAGATGTGCGTTTGGCTGAAATGTTTGACCTGTACGGGCGAGGGGGTCAAATACATATTTATTTGGATGACCCTTTATGGTCAAATGAAAGTGAGAGTGACAGTCAAAACCAAAGGGGGATACGAAGCCCAAGTGCACTACGCACAACTGGTAAAGTAAGGCGAAGGGAGAGTGACAGTCAAAACCAAAAGGGTGGTCAAAGCATAAGTGCGAGAGGAAGAGGACGTGGCAGTGGAACAGTACGTCCTACAGGTAGAGGACGTGCAAGGGGAGATTCTTTTGCAAGAAGAGCTGCAACTGGAAAGGGCCAATAAAGAGGTATCATTTAAAGCAGCACTTATCACCAACTTTGGTCTTATGCAATTATAGTACCAACGACGTAACATATACTATGTTCTACACTTTACAGGGACGCGGTGCATCGTCAATTTGTACATAAATGCAGTAAATGGTATCCAAGTGGGAAGAGGTATAAACAGAAACAGAAAAAGATGTCAGGAACTTGCATACTCCGTGGGAGGGTAAAGGGTACGAAAGTGTGCATAGGACGTACTATACTGTAAGACTGCATTGGATATTCAACTAGGCTGGACCTGTAATTGTTTGGAATAGTTTGACTGCAAGTAATGGCCTGCTTTCTGTGTAACGTTATGGTCTTAAAGGTGTTTTACATACGTACGACATACTGTATCACTTTTGGTTGGAATTGAAGTACCTGGACAGGGCCTGTAATTGTTCAGACTAGTTTGACTGCAACTACTTCGGTAGGATTTCACCACAAAAGTGAAGGTTAGACATACAATCGATTCCCCTACTAATTGTCCGGTTGTAAGTATTGTTACTGTAAGTTTTGACCTTGTCATTGTGGGGTTGTAAGAACCATGACATTTTGTTCATCATATAAGTTTTTGTTTGTCTATGCCTTTTATTGTTAACATTGTCCAACGTGTACTGTAAATTTCGTCCACTTATGGTGAATTTGTGACTATTTCATGAAACCGTGTCTTCAAATTGGCCGGAATGCTTTACAATGGCATTGACGGAAACGAATGAAGACCAACATGACTAGTATAATCAAGTGCGGACTTTTCTGTAAGGCCAATACTAGGAATTAATACGCCGGATTGGATTTTCGAATAAGTGTACATATAGTTATATTTAAAAGGATAGTAGATCATTGAAACCATGAAGTAATAAGTAATATAGACTGACCATCAGTTAAGGAGGGGAACGAATACAAAGGGACACGACTTAAGGAGGGGAACGAATATAGATGGGGTGGAAGGGAACGAGTAGTCATGACTGTTGAAAATAGATATAATACCCACCTTTTCCGGTTCCCAAATCCCTCCAACTTTCCATCTTCCATCTGGGAACATGTGGAATGTCCTATATAAATAATACTCGTCCCCCCTTGCTTCATTCACTTCTCTTCCTCTACTCCTCTCCCTCTACTCCTCTCTCCTATGATATCTCTGTACCTTTCGTTCTCTCTCTCTCGTCCAACCATGGAAAACAAAACAGGGCACATATCAGACTCGTCCACTGATGTTAGTGACTCAGAGATCGAGCAGTACAAAGACAAGCCTTATGAGGAATTCAAGCAAGGGAAGTACAGGGTCAAAAATCCAGATGGTTCCCTGAGGTGTCTGTTTTGTCTAGGGAAAAAGAAACAACAGTGGCAGTATATGGATCTTTTGCAACATGCTTCTGGTGTGGGGTCTGGTGCGGCTTGGAGAAAGCCAAAACTTAAGGCCCAACACCTTGCTTTGTCTGTGTATCTGACCACTGACCTAGCTCACGAGGCAGAGGGGTAAGAGATGCTGAGGTTGGACTTGGTGGTTTTTGTCTTTGATGTGGGTTATTGTACGTAGTACTTAGGTTGGTATGGGATGGAAGTCTACAGAACCGTATGTTTTTGTTTTGGGTCATATGTTTGCCTGTGTAGGGTCGGTCATGGTTGTGTTGTTTGGGTGTGTTGCTATGTCGGCATTTGTGTTGTGTTTTTTATGTTTCATGTCGTTGCAGGGTGTCGTATATGGACAGTATTGGGAAGTATGTTTTGGGTTTCACGACCCAATTGGATGTATTACATGGCTGGATAATTTAGGCGTGTTTAAATGAAATTTCAATTTGGGTCGTGGTTGTACTTACATTCGATTGACGTACTTGCTCTTCCCAGGTGTTGTAAAAAAAATTTGCATCAAATTCTCCGTACCCGAACATTTATTTCTCTATCCCTCTCCAGTTATTAGTCTTACTAATTTCCAATAAATGTTATAAAACACAATCCAAACATACCATAAATCGGTGGAAAAACGGATATTTGGGTACCTCAAAATAGCTGACCCGTGTATATAACGGGCACAAACGGGTCATGAAAATAAATAAGGTCGTATTCAACTAATGGTATTTGGAAACTTCCGTTGTACTACTCCCACACCAGCCTCCTGCCGTCATTTCAGTTTTCCCCCCTACATTTGAATTTCAATTTTGAAATCTATCCCCTACTTATAAATACCTCTCTCTCCCTCCCTCCCGTAAGATATCTCTATCTCTCTCTGTCGCTATCTCTCTCTCCCCGTCTTCAGCAAAACACGTCCAGTTCGAAGTACTCTCTCGGGTTCCACCGCCATCCCCCACCGTATAACACCGCAATACGCTATCCTCATTACCAGGTATGAAACACGAAGTACTTGTTAGCTTATTGGGTGTCGTTGTCTGGCCTAAACGACCTCTGTTATGAATTTCGTTGGCAAATCATTTTAATATTTTGTCTCAACGTTTTACATTATGCCTGTCGTACGGTAATATTTTATGATCGATAGAGCATTCCATTGTAGTATTTAGGAAAACACAAGTTTGGAGTTGAATATTATTCAAACGAAGTCCACCAACTTGTGGGCTTATACTAGCATGTGAATAAGTCTTTATACGTTTCGCTTACAATTGTAGCGCCGAAATATCATGTGGGAGCACTAATCACAGGGGTGATGATGGTGACTATCCGAACGGTCCTCTTTATGACCTAACAACACCAAACTGTGATTGTGGGATGTGGGCCAACTTGAGGATTGCAGGGCCAAATGCAAAACACCCGGGGAGCTTGTACTTTTCCTGTTCAAAAACAATTGGAAGGTGTCGATTCTTTAGGTGGTGTGTGCCCATATCAGGAAACGTTGAAGTTAATTCGACCGACGGTACCCATGTAGCTGTTCTTCAAACAAAGGTTGATATGCTAGAAGAGCACGCTCGGGTGATGAATAATATCAATCGTAGACTGCTTTGGTGTATACTTGTTGGAATTGTGGTAATATGTTATATGCGCTAACCGATTGACAAAATGGACGTACTGTGCATTTCATACGGTTGGTGGATGTAATTGGTTATGAATTGTCTCTTCCCACGTTATGTACGACCGTTTTCCCATTTTGTACTTTGTTCAATATTATATGGTGCATGTTTCGAAAAAAATGCGTAATGCGCCTAATGGCTAATGAAAATGTTCGTAATTCCGTCCAGTATTTGGTTGGGAAACAAATCTCCCAAGCATGTCTGTTGTAAACAAAACTTATGTGACAAAGTTTTATGACAAGTGGATGCCAAAAGGGGTCAAATTACCTATGAACCATAGATGAGAATATGTGGAATGGGTATTGTCACGTGAACTACAGGACATACCAAAAAGACAAACCCTGATTCGATGGGTCAATCGGTCATAGGGTAAACAGTAATTCGTGGCCTGCAAAAGCACTTCGAATCTAGTAGGGGAAATTCTGAAAAGGTATGACACACGAATATAATGTCAAACGTCGGTAGAGCCATTATTGGCAATTTGATGGACAGGAACCGGGTTAATAAGCGAAGTGATACAGAAAAAAAGTAATAAGGCAAGTGATACAGAAAAAAAATAATAAGGCAAGTGATACAAACAAAAATTTCAATAAAGGAAAAACATTTTCATTGCTGTACATGCTTTAACCTCTAATTTTGGCCTGCACATAATGAAAAAAGAGAGAACAGGAGTACAGTTGGACTGCACGCCATATGGCCTTTATTGGAAAAGTGAGGACCATAAATTCGTCCTATTGCGTGAATAATTGTGTATAGCAGGAGCTGCAACTTAATCGATCGGTCAATCGATCATATAGACTCAGAGCACACTATGGGTACTCTGGAGAAGGAGGCATGCTGTGCAACTTCATGTGGGGGGGACCACATTGAGTCACGGGGTATTACCAGTTCATCAAATCGTATTAAACATCCTGCCTTTTTATATCATGGGGAGTTCTGCATATTGTATACTACAACGCCTCTCTATCTCCCTCCCGCTGTCTCTCTCTCAACGATCATACTAATACTACTCCAAAGCCTTTACCATTTTCCTCCGTTCTCAAATACAACCCCTTAGTATTCTGTTCATTGAAGACCACTAGTATAATATCTAAGTTGGATATGGTTCGGGGATGGTGATCTGCACATGGATCAGCGTAGTTCTCATGTGAAGTTAGTTGGACCATCGTAGTTCTCATGGTGGCACGTGGTCTATTGGTCATCAATGATGCCTGGGCCTACACGAGTACATCTGGGACAAGCGTCACACGGTTGGTCGGGTAGATATGGGATGATACAGGTGGGTATTTGCTCAATAATGGAATTACTGTTGAGGTCCTCCCCAACACCCCCCATTTGGAGCATATCTCACAACTTCGAACACCGAGTTCGATATAAGTGTAAAACCAAAAAAACAATTGTATTTTAATTTACAATATGTCACTTGAGAATTTACCAACAGGATTGCATGAACCTGTACGACGGATATTATTTAATATGTCCCATGACAATAATATGAATGCAATTATTCATCAGTACATCTATTTATTGTAATTCAGAAAATGTGACTTATCGGAATTTCCAACTGCTTGGCATGAAGGTGTAAGTTCAATCCATTTGTGCGGGAAATACGCAATGACCTACAATAGCACCTACTAAGACAATCGATAAGCCAATCAGTCATATAGTAAACGAAAGTTAAGCCAAGAAAATTGCATACGAGCTATGGTATAAGTGGGATGATTTTGGTTTCTTTATCCGGTTTGAACAAAAGTGGGACACATGGGGTTGTTAGGCATTCTCATATATATTACAATAATAATTATCAGTTTCTCCTATTCCCATTTTGGCTGTTCACACTTACATAATGTCACCTCGACATCTGCAAACGTCGTCTGAAATTGTGGAACGTCGTTGACATTATTTTGGCTCTTATTTGTCTGACGTCCATCTTGCATACCACTAAATCTCCGATTACCCAAAATCTGTGAATGGCTTATTGTAAGCTTGGCAGACAACCCGTATGTGGTGTGTATTTTTCCATTTTCAACAATCATATAGGACCTACCACAATGGATCATCAAATCAATCAGACACATTCTACATACTCACAGTGGCATGTACATATATATAAGTAAACAACCACACACCATATTCACAGCAATTCGCCAACCAAAAACGTGCACAATTACCCGTGCACGATACAAAAGTAAGTCATTTACCAAAGTACACAGGAACCTTACGATAACATCCGAACAGCCAAAAAGGTGATCATGAATCGACATTGATCACCTATACTGCAGAATAGTTTACTTGAACCTTACGTTCATCCATGCACCAAATACTAAAGAATACCAAGTACCAAACATATTCCAACGAACCAAACACCAAAAGTTATCACTTACGAGAAAGTTTTGTTCAGTGACAGTTAAACCCAAGTATGTCAACAAACCTGTCACGCCCGTTAGCATCACTCATCATCAAAAGTGCTTGCATCTTGTTCTACATTAGTAGGAGGAGAAGGAGAGCACACAGCGCGCTCCATCCTTTTCAACTTTGCATATATGTCGAATTGATTTTCAAGAACAGCTTCCACCAAATCTTGAATGCCTTCCAGAGTTGCAGGGTTCTTAGCCTTCCGATGGAACTTGCTTTGCCCTTCTGACTTCCCAATTGTAGCACGACCTATAACTGTAACTTCTTTTCCAAACTTGTCCTGCATTGGGTCAGGTAATTTCCTTCCTTGATGCACAAAACCAGTCAGCAAGTGGCCAAGAGGGAGGGATGCTTTTGGATGGTTGTTGGACCAAGCTTCATATATTGTGTCCCACCAAATAGTTGCAATATCGGGCTTGAACCCATTGTATACCGCATGGAGCAACATCGCCTGGTTAGCATTAAGCTCACGGCTTGGGGACTTAGGCCTCACATTCCACCAAAATATATGGTGGAGGAGAACAAAGTCTTTCTTCAAGCCGTTCAAAAGGAAGTTGGGATTGTCGTCTTCTGGCCAACTCCCATGGCACAACGTCTTCCAAATGTCATGATAACTTGGGATTTCAACGCCAGGAAGGTAGGGGTATTGCTTCTCATTCTCAACAGGTCGGTCTATGTGTTTATATTGGGCAAGTCTGTCCGGAGTTACTTTAATATTACGCCCCCGTACTCTGGACACCATGAACCTTTTCTCCTTGTCAATCTTGAAGGGATCTATTCCGGCATAGAACTCCCGAACAAGCGTCCAATTCGCCTTCCCTCTATACGTGTTTAACCCCAAATCTTTCAAGATTTCAGGAACTCGCGTAATTTTCTTCAACTGCCCAATCGCCACACTTCTCTCCTCAATTACTGGCCGTGAACGAAAGCTGGACAGGTTTGGCAGCTTGATTGTGCCCTCACTATCACTCTCACCATCACTCCCAACATGGCTCTCAGTCTCCCCATCATTCTCACCATCACTGTCACCATAACTGTCACTGTCACCATGCGATATACTATTACTCATGTCCTCACACTCACTACCAACGCGGACATTAATTTCGTCTTGATCACGACCTTCGGTGGATTGGTCCAATGATAGTGCTGCAAGCCGTTTAGATCTTCGTAAACAAGGAGACGAACCCGAATCAGGAATTTTCCTTTTCATAGACATAATTGCAATATCCTGCAAAACAATCACATACAACATATTAAATCACTCCAAACAATATGTATGTTCAAAATTTGGCTATGAGAAATGATGCCTTCGACTTGACAAAAAGGCTCATCAACCAACCACAATGCCGCAGATTAATACATGTTCTCACATAGATTACATTAACACTCACACAAACTGGGATTTCAGAAAATAACTGGTACATAAATTCAGATGTCACAAACCCAATTATACATGAAATTTCTTATATTGGCCAGTACTTATCATATGCCATACAACAGATAATTGGTTATGAATTTTTTATTTTTAATATGAGTACTATGAATATCTTCGGTACAAATATGCAAACTTACTAATTGAAGATTTACAATTGAAGTACAACAGCGAATATTCCAACCTATGACAGTTTATATTTCTGATGTAACAACAAAGTATCTATCGTATTCAAAGATATGGCAACTGATAATTTTTAACACATGAAGGGTAAATATGAGTTCTATGAACATCTTAACTTCAGTCTACCAATATTCGAACATAATTTACTAATTGAACTTACTAACTACTACTACTACAAGGCAGAAGTGCATAAATTCAGGATACTGTGCATTATTACAATGACGCCTTACGTTTATATCTTACACAAATAGTACCCTTTTACATCAACCTCATTCAAATACTAAAACTGCACTACATAGGCAGGTCGTCCATTCGATGCTTTGATGACAACTTCGGACATGTCCTCTTATCGTGACCTCGGCACTTGCAATTGCTACATTTTCTAGGATTTTGATAATGTTGGGCAGATAACTTCTTCCCTGGGTTGCCTTTGGTCTTCACCACAAGTGGATCGCCCACACCAAATATGAATTGGCCATTGCTTGCTTCACTTAGCTATGTGTCCCACTCCTTATTCTTTTTCCTCTCCCACCGCTTCCTCATCCACGATGTCATTTCGTACTCCACTTCCCTAGCATCTTCAAATGAGTCCTGGCCTTGCGACGCATAGAACGACATCAAATTGTAACCCGAACTCAATATCCCATACCTAGCCGTCTGCGATGCAGTGCGAGACATTTGGACATGATTTGGTTGTTGGTCCACAGGCCGAGCACACCTTGTCCATCTTCTCATGACTAAACTAGGGGGAATGGTCAGTAGATGTTCATATTTCATGACCACAATCATGTGGCTACAAGGTAGACCAAATGACTCAAACATCAAGCAAGAACAATTCATTCTACTTTTAATTGCATAATACTCAACCGTCCAATTGGAATCTGCCTGCGCATACATTTCAATAAAGTACAACCGACGCTCCAACTCATCAACGCGACGCGCCACAATCAATGCAGACGTGCGCTGTATTTCATCCTGGAACAATTTGAATATGTATCGTGTATACACCTCGGTTCCGTTCTTCTCTAAGGTTTTCAGTTCCGTCATCAAGACTGGGGTACTGTGCTCCGTTACTGTCTCAGCCTCTGCATCAGCAATTCGCATCCTATCCAGCCCACGATGGTACTGTTGGACGAATTCAAATAGTCGTAGCCTTACTTTCAAAAACTGATTCATATAAGAATTCATACCTTCACATCGCTGGGTCGTCCTCATCCCGGCAAAGAAATGGCCGAGGAGATATGCCTCGGCCCATCTTTCGCGGTCCTTATATATCTCTACCACCCAGGCATTTGTCTGTAGTCCATAGTGTGAAACCATGTCAGCCCAAAGACTCTCAAATTCTTCAACCTCACATTCCATTTGCATCAACTTGGTAAAATCAGATACAAATTCCGGCCTATGAACATTTTTTGCTGCATTTTGCTCCAAATGCCACGAACATAATCGATGCCTTGCATGTGGGAAAATGTTCCTAATTGCATTGCGCATCGCCAAATCACCATCTGTGACCACGGAGATTGGCCGTTTACCATTCATGGCCTCCAAAAATGTTGCAAGAACCCAATTGTACGTCTCCTCTGTCTCCTTGGACAACAACGCACAACCAAATATGGTCGTCATAAAGTTATTACTCACACCCGCCAGTATGACAAATGGCTTCTTGTAAGCATTGGTCCGATATGTCGTGTCAAAAACTAACACATCTCCGAATGCGGCATAATCCATTTGAGACCTCCTATCTGCCCAGAACAGTGTCTCCAACCGGTCCTCCTCATCAACATTATACTTGAAGAAAAATAGCGGATCATTGCTTACCTGAGCAGACAAGTATCCCAGTGCACCCTCAGCATCCCCATTTCTTATTTCTTGTGTCCGCTCCCTATGCAATTTGTTGCGCAAATCTGACAAAGTGAACCCCACATTTTGGAATCCCCTCGACTGACATGTTATATAGTCCATAATTTGGGATGTCTTTATGCCTACATTCCGCATGGCCATTAACTGAGCTACATCAGCATCACCCACGTGTCTGTGCGATCGAAGAAACGGAACACGTTGCTGTGCTGCTAAGGGATGGTTGTGGGTACTCACAAACTCTGTAACAACATAATTTTCGATGGTATTGCTCATACAACAGACCCAGAATTTAGCACCACAACCAATTCTTGTTTCATCTCTGTGACGTCGTTTCCGATCTGTGCGTTCTAAGTGCTTCTTGTTTCTCTTACCTTCCCTAGAACAAACCCAATCCCTCCACTTCACATACCCTTCATTGCCTCTATGTCTTTTGCTTTTATGTTTGCGTACACTAAAACCCATTGCCTTCGCATATGCATTGTAGAATAGACCAGCCTCTTCTTCAGAAACAAATTTCATTTGCACAATCTCCGTATCATTCAATAAACGAAGACTATCATCTACACTAGAAACTGACCCTTCCCCTTCAACATCATTACCTCCAAATGTATTACTGTGCAAATCTTCCCTACTAGAGCCAGATTCGGACTCAGAAGTGGATTCCCAATCATATGACACACCCTTGCTGTTGGTACTCCTATTGGGAGTTTCCATCACACCTAAATAATAAACCACAAAGCACATTGGTACTCCACTTATCGGGGTCAAATACGTTGCATATACATGACCTTAAACTAAAGTGATCAACAAACTTGTATGGACGCAACCTCCAGTCCACAAAAGAAGATTCACAAATCACAGATTCTATAAAATATACCTCTCAAAACAAGAATCCAGCACATGCACAAAGTCTACTCATAACGGATGTAAACCAGTGCCAAACTATCAAACATACAAGGGAATACATACATTCCACACACCCACAGCCTCTCAAAAACCAACCATTCCATGTTCTCAAAATAAATACCGACGAATCCAATTCAGTATAACAAACCCACTTACATATCAAGACCACAACAACAAAACCCTAACTTCCTAACTCAATGGGGACAAGGTTCCTGCATGGGCAATAATAATACAATATCAAACATGCATTTTTTCCTAAAACAAATACAAACAAGAAGATCTTTCGGGAAAATAGGCAAATAAATGTGCACTCAAAAAGATGGCCAATAAAATTATTTCTGATTCCAGATCTAACACAAAATATCACATTTCAGCGAATGTACATAAATTTCTTCTTCAAACAGGGGAATAAATATTTACCCAAACTTAAATATTCCCTTGAGGTCCGTGAGATGTGTCGCCCTTCTTCTTCTCGTCCAACCTGGGTTGCGGATCGAAGGCGTTGCTGATGCGGGCGGCGTCGTTGGTATTGCTTGTACAGGATGGACGTAAGGTGCGACGGCGACGACGGACATACGACAAGAGGGGGATGGGAGATGGAGATGGAGATGATTCGATCCTTCGATGAATGCTTCTACGTCTGGGATAAAGGAGTCGATGGATCGACTTGTAAACATGACAATGTGATGTAGAGAATAATATGCTTAACCGTGGTTAAGGGAGTGCGCTGGGTGGGAGTAAAAAGGATATTTTTTTTTTTTACCGGTCCTTTAGGTGACAAGTTACTTGTGTTATACCTACAATTACTCTTTCAATGGTTTCGGTTATGCTACCAGTGGTTTGAGTTATGCTTCATGTGGTTTTAGTCATGCCATTTCTTACGGTGTCTCCAAAATGGGTGGAGACACCGAAGCGCTTCCCATAATTAGGACTCTTCTGATTGTTTTAACAGGTCTTCTGATTGTTTTAACAGGTCCCTGCATGCATACACTTTTTATAAATTTAAGGGATAGTTCTGTAAAATCACCCGTAAAAGGCCAAAAAAAGAGTATTTGCATCAATTAAGAGAGTGTAGAAATCAATTTCTTTCTTTTATCGGCACAACAATTTTGTACAGATTCAAGGATGGAGTAAGGGGGTCTAGTGGCGGTGGCCGCGATGACAAGAATTTTTAGAAAACGTAACTATTATCTGTAAAAAAAAGAAGAAGTTTAATGGGTCAAAGTGAAGTATTATGTAAATGATTTGGTCTAAATTAAGGGGGAAAAAACTTCACACTAGGATAAAAGATGATTTTCTGTGAAGTTTCTTGATCACATACGTTGAGAAGGACATAGTTAGAAGTTTTTACGGCAATTCTATCATCGATACTTTTAACGACGTGAAAAAGCGACGAGCACAATTTAAAATTAAAATCGGAGAGTGATTTTCACACTCCCCTTCTGATATCCACTCTTCTTTTTTTAGTGTTGAAAGTGTATGCATTTTTTTGCTACGCCACATGCATATGATAAACAATATTTACTATAGTTTTTTATTATGTAATTTTAATTTTTCCAAAATTCAAATATTTTTATTTTTTACTTGTATACATTCGGCTACTCTTAGGATAAAAGTCTAGCTCTGTCCCTAGAGAGAGAGAGAAGCATTGAAAACCAGGAATACTTGGCCCGGTGATTAAGGTCAGACAAATATTATTGGTTTGCTTCCTCGTACGTAGGTGTTCAAAACCTTTTAGATACAGGGGTTAGACCATATTGAACTAGCTATGAATGGGTGTCTGCTACTAGATTGCGGAATTGATTTCCGAGAAATTACTCAAGCTGCATGAATAGAGGGTAGGCTTCGAAAGAGACCGTGGAATTGATTTCCGAGAGATTATTCGAGCTACCCAAATAGGGTAGGTTTAAAAGAGACTAAAAAACCCTAGATTGCCTAGGTTTATAAATATTTGCTATGTATGAATTCTTTAATAAATAAACCACCAATCAATCCAAATGCAGGACCGAAAAAATAATCAAAAGATACCAGGATATACGTGGAAAACTCTAAACGGAAAAAAACTACGGGAATGAATCAAGCATTACTAAACACGAGATTACAAGAACTCTTATTATAAGTTTGAACTTCACAAACTTAAATCTAGACGCTCTTGTCGAATCCACGTATACTTCTCTGAATGCTTGACCGCCACTACCTTGAATCCACAAGCCTTCCGTTTGCCTCTCGGAATCCACTGAAGGACTTTACTCAGAGATTGATTAATCGATGTTGTAGAACAAAACCCCTCGAAGATGATCCTTTAGAACATAGGTGATGATATACCTTCACTAGTCTTCGAGGTGCGAAAACCCTAGCCACCAAAAGAGATGGAATTTGAAGAATATGATCTCAGCCTTTTTATCTCGTGGCTACTCTGTAATATGACCTAATAGGTCGATATTTATAGGCAGATTTCAATAATGCTGACTGTACCCATTTTGCTTGAGCCACATTGCACAGCTATACGTTTTTGCTTGAGCAAAAACCTTCCAAGCCATGTATCACTTCTTCAATAATGTTATTTCCTTGTTTCCTTAATAATGAAATCAATTGATTGCACATCTCCAATTGATTTTCCCACGATTCAAGCTTCCCATATTTCCTTTCTGCCACTGGATATCAAATCTCTTGATTGCCTTAATAATCTTCCACTACAACTTCCTAAATACTCGAACACTCGATTAAAAAATATCATTGATTTCCTTCTATTTTCCTAAACAGACACTTTAAAAATGAATTAAAAGAAATTACAATTCGATAAACATGACACAATCAAATGTGAGTTTTGGTTATGAAAGTGCCAACCAAAAAGGAGCTCAGCCTATAGAACTTACAGAGACCATGGAATTAATTTCCAGGAGATTAGTCGAGCTGCATGAATAGTATAGACTTTAAAGAGAAAAAGGTACTCCAACGCCAAAGCCCAGCGGTGGACCCACTTTACTATTAACACCTCACATAACATAATAAATACTCTTATCTTAGAAGCAATTATGTATTATATCTGCAGTGATTTTTTGTTTTGATTTTTGAATTATTTATTTGTGATTTTTGATTGTGTTTGTTCTATCATTCATATTTTTTTTTGTCGGAAATTCAAGAATTATCTCATAAAGGTTTATAGAAGTCGCTTGGGTGAGTTCTCCTAAACTTTTAAGAAAATAAGTTAAATTTGTTCTTATTTAAAAAAAATTCGCATTTGTTAGTTTTGCGTCAAATTTTTGTGGATTATTGATTCATTTCAATGAGAGGAATCAGAAAAGTAAAAAAATTTACTTTTACCCAAGTATTTTGAGAAATAATCACTTTTTACCAAAAAGTAGTTATTTTTCAAAATATTTGGGTAAAAGTAAAAAAAAATTAATTTTCCGATTCCTCTCATAGAAATGAATTAATAATCTACAAAAGTTCGGCACACAATTAACAAATTCAAAAAAAAAAAATCAAATAAAAACAAACCTACTTATTTTTTCTTCTAAGTTTTGAAGAACTCACAATCTAGTTAAATATAAGCAGAAATTACAATCAAAGCCAAGGTTCGAGAATCAAAGCCAAGGCTAGAGCTGCCATACCAATCTTCATGATCTTCAGACCACTAGCAATCAACATTAATGATTAGAAACTCATTTCTCGAGTTTGGACCCCACTAGTAACAGTCGTGATTCTGCCACTGCCAACGTCAAAATCTCAGTCGCCTCTTTCTAACCTATGAAAAGAAGATCGACATCTCGATCGATGCATGGTGATATATATAGCTTATCTATTACTATATAGAATGAGAAGAAGCCTGCAACTCAACCCGGGTGGTCATATATGTATAATTACGTATATACTGTATGTTTTTCCTGAGTTCGCGTGCATGCCGTACGTTATCGATCGATCTTACACAAACTAATGCAGTAGTACTTATGTTGTTGTGAAATTCAGAGCAGTTGGAGATCTCAGAGTCCAAAAAACCTGAAGAAGTACTGACCCTATGCTGGAATGACGTGCAAAAAGTGAAGTATGCTTGGGCCGTAGTCTGTGAAGCTATGAGGGTGGTTCCTCCGGTTCTCGGGACTTTCAGAGAGGCCATAACCGACTTTTCATATGCTGGTTACACTGTTCCAAAGGGGTGGAAGGTATGTATATTTATCATCCATTAATGTGTAAACATGAAAATTCAAAAAAGGAAAAAAGCGCTTCTGTTATGTTGGGTTGCTCGCACTTTGTTAAAAGAGAAACTTATTCACGGAGGAGACATGAATAAGTTCTTCATGGCTCCGCACAATCTCGCCCATCCATTTGCGCAATGAATGGTTGAGATTGCTTTCCAATTTTGACCTGTAACAATTAATTTTTATCGGTCAAAATTGATTTTCAATCCAGACCGTCCAAAAACAATTTGGACACACGATTGGGCCTCCGTAAACTTAGTTCGTAAAGAAGTTATTTTACTTTGTTAATCATACATAAGTGGTCACACTGCATTCTGTATGCTACATTTTTCTAAATTATTATTATTATTATTATTATTTTTGCCTATTTTGGGGTTTTAAGATATATATAGAGTCATAGACCGAAGTTAAAAAAGTTCATATAAAATGATTTGGGTTTTTCAAAATTCCCTTTACACCCCAACGCGCCTTGCAAGTGCATTCGTGCTAAGTGCTAATTATTGCCACCTCATGCACCCAAGCACACGCACGCATATGCCATAGCATCTCTTTAGGATCAAATGAGGGGGCATTTTCTATAAAATTTTTGGACTACAAGTTTTTGCATTTTGTCATGTTATTCACACTAACCAATAGTTTTTTCCTCTTCATTCTTCTAATTTTTCCTTTCACATGAACCCATATATACCATCTACAACTTATAGGAATGTTAGTGGAAACAACTTGTTGTTTTGGATAACAAGAAGTTGTCCATAATTTATTGGTCAGTGGAAACGTAACACCCCTAAGAAAGCACTTTCTTCAATTCATGATTTTGTACTTTAACTTCGTTTTTTTTGCTTCAAAAGGAAAAAAGATGTAAAGGGAACATTTTTAAGAGTCAGCTTGAAATTGGACATACAAGAGTAAAAGGGCAAGATAGACAAGCAAAACATGAAAACTCATGTGTTTGATCATTCCTACGTACAAAAATAATGTTGTGCACCTTTTCTATGTCGACCAAGTTTTCAATTTTGTGTTGTGATGGTATTTTTGTTTTCAGGTATTTTGGACCGTCAACACGACACAAAAAAACCCTGAGTACTTCAAGGAACCGAATAAATTTGACCCTTCAAGATTCATGAAAGGTGAAGGAATGCCCCTATATACGTATGTGCCATTTGGGGGTAGACCTAGAATGTGCCCTGGAAAAGAATATGCTCGATTTGCGATCCTCACTTTCATCCACAACATGGTTAAAAAGTTTAAATGGGAATTGGTTGAACCTAATGAGAAGATTTTAGGCAGCATGATGCCATCGCCGGAGAAAGGACTCCCAGTTCGCCTGCATCCTCGCTACGTTTAATTGATATATAGAACTTATAATTTACTTCATCATTAATTCAGTTTGGACTTTTTCGAATCCCACTAAAGTAATGTTCAAAACATGTATCGATCTGTGTCTGTATCTATGGTACTGTAAGCCTAAAGTGCAACAATTTGAATAACGTTGGATATTGGAGAAATAAGATCGAAAATGTTACTCCCTCTTTCCCGTAAAGTTAATTCTCTTATGAAATTACATGCAATTTCAAATTTAAAAATAATATACTTACCGTGCAATATGAATCCTGTTTAATAGTTTGTTATGAGATCTTTTGAACGATACAAAAATAAAAATAAAAAAATTATTAACATTGCAAGTAATTTCATAGCAGACCAACTTTATGGGACGGAGGGAGTATATATGTACATGGAAGAACATATGGTTTATTATAATGACTAATGAGACATGATGCATCGACTCGGATTCGATAATAAATAATTTCTACTCTTTAAAATAACATAGGGCATAACTTCATGCAGTAGGCACAATTTCAATAGTGTAAGTTTTTTTGTCCTTTTCTTTTGTTTATTTCTAAATATTTACGTACTTTTTTACAAGTTTGCTGGACATTAATTATATATATATTTTTTGGTGTGTGTGTCTGTATGTGTTGTATATGTATGTGTGTGTGTGTATATATATATATATATATATATATATATATAGTTTATTAAATTTGAGGTTAGCTAACGGTAGATTAGATTCATGGTTCTGTCTTTGATACAAAGGTACTATCAAAATGGAAAAGAGTACAAAATAGAGAGACCTGAACCACAAAACCAACAACGGATTAGGTAAAAGAGGCACTTACATATGGTGGGTGTGATGCGACCTCTTTTACAACCCCCAAACACCAAGAATTTAAAATCAATTTAAGAATGTAAAGTCATTGAAAAGACAAAAATCGAAAGTGAACCAATGTTGGTGATCATTGGATAAAATTCGATTCTTTTGATATCAACCAAACGCTCCATTATGTAGTAGTACTAGACCTCAGATGTATGGAAGGTTTTAAATAAAAGGCCGTTACGTGTCGTATATGGTATTACGTAATGGGATTTCGAACCTCTCATACGGTCCGAAATCCGTTGAAATATGGTCGTATCATTACGTTATCCGATACTTCGATTAAAAACCATGGATGCATTTACCTGATACTTGATTAAAAACCGTGGATGTATTTAATGTAACTATGGTAAAAAAACACAACAAACTCAGAAAGATAATCAGCACACTTAGAAAGATATATAACATTCTTGTTGCATTTGAGAAGTAATTAATCTCCTCTATCTACTTTATTTAGGATTCGTACTAGGCGGGTGAACAAAACACTGTTCTAAAATTTAAAAAGTTGCATTTGTTTTTCGTGATGTAACACGCAAGCCACCGTCGTAATATTGCCAAAAAATATCAAGTTTTGGGTTGATGGGATGGGATGTCTGAGATTTACAGTCACCGGAATTTTTATTTCTAGCTAGTGCCCCTACTGATACATATTTCTAGCTACACATGAAACAGTTGTGCCCCAGGCCCCAGGGATCACTCACGCACACAACACACTGTTGAGACATTTTGTCTCATGTTTGATTATACACTTCGTACACACCACGTGGTTCTGGTTTGTTAAAATATCAACGGTCTGAAACTGTTGGAGTTGGATCGCCTGATCAACGGTCCGATTTTAATTGAACGAATGGATGTCTTTTAAACGAACGAGTGTGAAGAGAACTAATTGTTCAAAGGGTGTGTTTTTCTAACAGAGGGGTGTGAAAGAAACTAATTGCTCCAGGGGTGTGTTGCTTAAATGAAAGGGTGTGATTATTCTTCTAAATGATGTGATTCTTTCCAGAGTTGTGACCTTTCCCAAAGAGCACTTACGTATCTATAAAAACTCCTCCACCCTAACGTTTTTTACTACTCCACAAAAATCATCTCTCTCTCATAATAGTTACAGTACACAGAAGGATTTCTTGGAAGTCTTTCAAATTTGTTGGTTGCAATACTTCACCCTTAGGCTTCGTTGAATCCTGGGGACGACTTTTCCTGAACCCAACAACAAACTCTATCGAGTGGGGGCAAATTACGTTCTAAAGATAGTGTCTTTAGATACGCTTCAAAGTCTTCGAATTTCATCATCTTAACGTTTTGTCCCAACAATTTTAGAACGTAATTTTCCGATCATGGCAGCGGCGAACAACGAGTCTTCGATCAAGATGATGAATCAGGATCTTATCAAATTGGATCAGTTCGATGGCAACAACTTCACCCGTTGGAAGGACAAGATGATTTTCCTTTTGACTGCATTGAAGTTATACTACATACTTGATCCAAACATTCAACCAGTTCTAGCCCCTTCGGAGTCGGGAGCGGATAAATTCAAGGAACAAAGACTTCAACGTGTTGAAGACGCATTGATGTGCCGTGGGCATATTTTGCATGCTTTGTCAGATCGTCTCTATGATTTTTACAAAGAAACAAAGACTGCAACAGAAATTTGGAATGCTCTGGAATTCAAGTATAAGGTTCAAGAAGAAGGTACAAACAAATTTCTAATTGCCGAATACTTTGATTTTCGTATGATTGATACCAAGCCCATTTTAGACCAGATTCATGAGTTGCAAACTGTTGTTAATAACATCAGTAGTATGAACATCATTCTTCCTGAGGCTTTTCAAGTTGGGGCTATTATTGCAAAATTGCCGTCGTCGTGGAAAGACTACAGGAAGAAACTTCTGCAGAAGGCGGAAGACTTCTCCCTTAAGCAAATTCAAAAACATCTCCGAATTGAAGAGGAATCTCGTAATAGAGATAAGAAGGGAGAGAATTCTTTTAAGACTGATGTTCATAACATTGAATCTGGATCTGGTTCTGGTTCTAACCGTCCCAATAACAAAAGGAAGAGGAACAATAAGAAGAAGAATGATAAATGCTACAATTGCGGTAAAAAAAAGGCACTACGCCAAAGATTGTCGCTCCAAGAAGCAGAAAACTTCTGCCAATATGGTGGAAGAGCAGTTGGTTGCAATGGTGACTGAAATCAATATGGCGGACACCTCTTCTGGGTGGTGGTTTGATTCCGGGGCTACGGTTCATGTATGCAAGGACAGATCATTGTTCAAGACATATGAAAAACTGGATGGTCAAGAAGTGCAAATGGGAAACCATGATTGCGCAAAGGTTGCTGGAAGAGGCAGTGCTGAATTGAACTTCACATTTGGAAAAACTCTGACTCTGCTGAATGTTCTTCATGTTCCTGATATGAGAAAGAATTTAGTTTCTGTTGATCTCGTTTATAAGAAAGGCTTTCGGGTTGTTTTTGAATCCGACAAGTTAATCCTTACTAAGAATGGGATGTATGTTGGAAAGGGGTATGGTTGTAATGGGATGTTTAAGTTGAGTATCAATGAGAATAACACAGCTTCTTCTTATGTTGTTGAGTCATTTTCATTATGGCATAGTAGATTAGCACATTTAAATTTTCGATCCATTAAAAATATGAGCGGTTTTGGTTTGATCAATTACCATGATAATGTTTGTGACAAGTGTGAAATCTGTGCTAAGGCAAAAATGGCTAAGAAATCTTTTCCTAATGTTCACAGAAATTCTGAAATTTTAGATTTAATTTATTCAGATATATGTGAATTGAATGGAGTCTTAACTCGTGGAGGGAAAAGATATTTTGCCACTTTTGTAGATTATTTTTCCAAATACACGTTTGTTTACCTATTAAGAACAAAAGATGAAGTTTTCAACAAGTTTCAGGCTTATAAAAATGAAGTTGAAAATCAGTTGAACAAGAAAATAAAAGTCTTGAGAAGTGATAGAGGCATGGAATATTTTCCTCATGAGTTTGATGATTTTTGTGAATCGCATGGTATTATACATTAAAAAATTGCACCTTACTCACCACAGCAAAATGGTTTAGCCGAAAGGAAAAACCGTACGCTTACAGAAATGGCAAATTGTATGATTGTGCATGCTAATGCTCCTTTATATTTGTGGGGTGAAGCTTTATACACTGCTTGTTATTTACACAATAGAATCATTTCAAGGAAAACTAATCTATGTCCATATGAGTTGTGGAAGGGGCGAAAGCCTAATTTGTCATACCTTAAAGTGTGGGGGTATTTGGCATATTATAGGGTTCCAGATTCTAAGAGGACGAAATTAGGTCCTAGAGCAATGAAAAGTATTTTCGTTGGGTATGCCGAACATAGCAAGGCTTATAGACTTCTTGATCTTGAGTCTAACACAATAGTAGAATCTCGTAATGTGGAATTTTTCGAGCATAAATTTTGAGCAGATTCTAAGAGTGTGGTGACTGAAAATTCTGGGTCTAGTCCTAATCAAGAAGTAGAACCGCAGAATGGTGTCAAACGACCCGTGCTCAATGAAGAGCCAAGAAGAAGTACAAGACAAAGAAAAGAAAAAGGCCTAGATCCAGATCATATCTCATCTCAATCTATTATCTTTTTAGTAGAAGGAGATAGAGAAGTGGTAACAAATAAAATCCCCATGGTGTTACAAATTGAGGCTGACCCTAAGACATTTACAGAGGCTATTAGCTCTAGAGATGCTGCATTTTGGAAAGAAGCCATCAATGATGAGATGGATTCACTTTTGTCTAATGGTACTTGGAAATTAGTTGATCTACCGCTAGGTTTAAAGTCTATTTGTTGCAAATGGGTTTTTCGAAGAAAGTATTATACTGATAACACAGTACGTACTTTCAAAGCAAGACTAGTAGCCAACGGATTTAGACAAAAGGAGGGTATTGATTATTTTGACACATATGCTCCTGTTGCTAGAATTACTTCTATAAGAATTCTTATGGCATGGGCCTCTATATATCACTTGCAAATTCATCAAATGGATGTGAAAACTTCATTCTTGAATGGTGATATAGATGAGGAGGTGTATATGGATCAACCTGAAAGTTTTGTCCTTTCTGGAAATGAAAGCAAGGTGTGTAAGTTGACTAAGTCTTTATATGGTCTGAAGCAAGCACCTAAACAGTGGCATCAGAAATTTGATTCATGCATTTTGGCTTTTGGTTTTACTCATAATAGTGCTGATAAATGCATTTACTCCAAGGTTACCAAAAACTATGGTGTGATTGTATGTTTGTATATGTTGATTATATGTTCATCATAGGCACTAATATGGTAGGGATTCTGGAAACCAAGAAGTATCTGGTTTCAAATTTTAAAATGAAAGATCTTGGGGAAGTTGATACTATCTTAGGTAATAAAGTGAGAAGGCATAGTGGGGGCTACACTTTGTGTCAGGAGCACTACATTGATAAGATGCTTCTTAAATTCAAGCATCTCAGTTTAAAAGATTTTAATATGCCTTTTGACTCGAGTATTAAGTTGACTGAGAATTCCGGTAGAGCGATTGCACAGCTTGAGTATGCTAGTGCGATTGGTACTTTGATGTATCTTATGCATTGTACTAGACCGGATATTGCTTTTGCTGTGTGGAAATTGAGTCGTTATACTAGTAATCCAGGTGGAGAGCATTGGAAGGCAGTCGTTAGAGTTTTTGGTTATCTCAAGAAAACCATAGGACTTGGACTATTTTATCATAGTTTTTCGGCTGCGCTTGAGGGATATACTGATGCTAGTTGGATTACTAGTCAAGGAGATAATAAATCCACTTCTGGGTGGGTGTTTCTTCTTGGTGGGGGTGCTATCTCATGGGCATCGAAGAAGCAGACTTGTATATCCCATTCGACTATAGAATCTGAATTCATAGCATTAGCGGCAACAGGCAAGGAGGCCGAATGGATTAGGAACTTATTGTTAGACATTAAGTTGTGGCCTAATCCGATGCCGCCAATAAGTATTCACTGTGATAGTGAGGCAACTTTGTCAAGAGCTTACAGTAGTACTTACAATGGAAAGTCTAGACACATAAGTCTAAGATATGATTTTGTGAGACAATTGATTCGAGACTGGGTGATCACAATAATATACATAAGGTCAAGCAAGAACTTGGCAGATCCTTTCACCAAAGCGCTTTCTAGAGAATTGGTGTGGTCTGCGACCAAGGAGATGGGGCTAAAACTTTTTCAAATGATCACCAATAATGGTAACCCAACCCAAAACTAGATAACCTCTGGTCACGGATTTAATGGGTAAGAACAAGTTGTTGAAAAGTGATCAAGTAACATTGATTCGGAACTTTGGCTCTGCTCAAACCCGTAAAAAAAAAAAAGAAGAAGAAGGGAGAATCAATGTTGTACATTAATATATATATAAAAAAAAAGAGGGTTGAATTACATTCTTAATGAAGTCTAAAATGTCTAGTAATGGAGGCATGTAAGGGACTTCACCTATATGAACGTAGAAGTGGTGCCGCTTCTCACGAGAGTTTAGGTTTACTCTTTGGATCGTTCATGAAACCAGGAGTTAGCACATGGCCATAATAGTGCTAAAGTAGTTTTAGAAATCTTTGTATACAGAATGTTGTTATGTGTATGGTATGTCCGGTTTTTCCATTTTAAGAGTACTTGGTTTAAAGCTCAGGCCACCAATGACTTTGTTGAAACTTTGATGTACTTGTACTAATTGAAGGTTTAAGTTATAAAACACCTTCTTGTATTCATAATAATATTATTTCTATTGTGGTTGAGAGAATTTCTTTTTTCTGTACTGTTATAATCAAAGTGGGGGATTGTTGAGACATTTTGTCTCATGTTTGATTATACATTTCGTACACACCGTGTGGTTCTGTTTCGTTAAAATATCAACGGTCCGAAACTGTTGGAGTTGGAGCGCCTGATCAACGGTCCGATTTTAATTGAACGAATGGATGTCTTTTAAACGAATGGGTGTAAAGAGAACTAATTGTTCAAAGGGTGTGTTTTTCTAACAGAGGGGTGTGAAAGAAACTAATTGCTCCAGGGGTGTGTTGCTTAAATGAAAGGGTGTGATTATTCTTCTAAATGATGTGATTCTTTCGAGAGTTGTGACCTTTCCCAAAGAGCACTTATGTATCTATAAAAACTCCTCCACCCTAACGTTTTTTATTACTGCTTGATTGACCGAGTGTTAATAAATTTAGACTAAAAAAAACGCGTCCCAAGCGTAGGACTCTCGATCAGTGTAGCACAAGAGTTCCGGAAATACCGGAGTCGAACCACAGAGACGGACGGACGGTGCTTGACTCAAAAGCGAAGAATTCTAGTTTAATCAGGCTCTTAGGTAGCCACCCCTTGTTTATTTGATAGATTTACTGTCTAATTTATCAAACTAAATTAATTAACTATGAACTTAAAGAGGAGTACAGCCGTGAGAACCCGGCGTCTGCAACTAGCTAACCGACATTCACTCGGGACACAATTATTCAATTCGCTGATTTCAGAATAGGGAAAATGGGTTCTGCTTACTGTCGAAACCTCGCCTTCCAATAAGGTTGAAACACCCGAAGCGTAGGGCTAGGTCGTCAGTAGCATAATATCCGGAAGTCCGGGATCGTACCCACAGAGAATCGAATATAGCTTGATTTGGATTGAAGGTTTGTAAGTGATGGATTTTGGCGTTTAAGACGGCCAACTTTGGTTTTACTTTAAACGGTGGAAAAATTAGAACAAAAGACTAGAAATGAGTTTTATAAACTAAAAGAGGCAAGGCTAGGGATCGTCTAACCCTTGACAAAGGCCGTTATCGGTTCTCGATTATAACTCAGGCGAGCCATGACCACGCGCTCACGCCCGGAGAATTTAGCTTTAATGACTACAATAATTGAAAGATGTGATTAAACGGAGGCGAACCAACTAGTTTTTAACATTTATCGAATCCATAGGAGGCCACGAGCCCTCGACATACTATTTGCCAAGACCGCTTGACAAGCGGCATACCAAGGAGTTAACACCCCTAAGTTTAGACCAAAATTGCAAATTAAGTCCTATTTCGAAAATCATGCTTTTAAGCCCGATGGCTCGAGAACCAAGTAACTACCTAAGTTCTCGGAAAAGATTACCCCGAGACTTAGCCAAACGACTACTCAAACATACTTAAAGCATAAATTAAAGCATAAAAATGAGATATGATATTTAACCGACGGAAATGAAAATAAACTTGATATTAAGAAAGAGCTAGTCCGTACAAGCAACTTTAATAAACGAGAAAACAATAAACGACAAAGACTTACCAATGTTCTTGAAAGAATTAAGCTAGGAAGGCTTGAAACATTAATGGAGGAAAACTAAGAACAAAAATAAACTAGCTAATGACTAAAGAGAGAGAGGGGGAGAGAGAGAGAGAGAGGGTATATATACAAAAACACCTCAGTCCCTCTTTACACGTCCAAAAATATCCCAAAAATGGGACCAAAATATCCTAAAAGTAGAAAATACAAAAACTGAAAATATCTTCTGTAAGGTACCTGTATCGATACAGCTATTTTCCCTGTATCGCTAAAAAAATGCTACGGATTTCCCTTGCTCTGTTTCAATGTTGTATCGATACAACTAAAATGCTTGTATCGATACCACTATGTTATCCCTGCATCCTGGCCTCAGCTTCAGCAGACAGCTCCCAGCCAGCTCCTCAGCATCTTATTTTCATTATCTAAACTTAAGTAAAGATTGCATTTTAAATCTTTCTTTTACCTTTTCTTTACTTTAATTTATTTAATGAAAATAAGAAAGTACCCCCCATTTGAAAACAATGGCATTAGCAGAATTTCAAGATTCCAATTAAATCAAAATGTCAACCCCTCACTTTTAGTGTAAAATGGAAAACTGCACGTTTTTCTCGAGAGAAAATGGCTCGAAACATGACCTTACTCTTCAAATAACACCTTGCAACTTTGTAGTTACTCTTAGAAAAATTCAAGGATCAATTACCGCCATTTTTTATCTCGAAAATCGATACTTTTTCTGAAAGTCATTTTTCCGTATAGACAGATTTTAAAGGGGCCGACAGGGTCTTCGGGTACTTGGAAGCACATGGGCCGTCCACGGCGTTGAAATGCGCCTTATTTGCACGTTTTAACTGAAAACACTAAAAACATACCTTACGTGCAATATCACTATAAAAGCTAAATAAACTTAAGTAAAAGAACATAAGCCGGGACTAGTCGCACCAAATATCTACAATATTGGGTGCTCATCACGCCCCCCAACTTGAACTTTGCTAGTCCCTAGCAAACTAAAGCAAAATATATTTAACTAAGCTATGCAATCTTTTCGAGATTCAAGATACGAAAGCTATGCTCAACTACTACAACTAGGCAAGAGTGAAAAACACCCCTTCAAATCCGATCATATGCAATCCACGCACAAACATGCCATGAATTAGGACGAACAAACTATGCCATATTGGAGTAGTCAAGCATGAATGCACCACAACGAGTTTTGACTCCAAAACTCTCAAGGATACGCTCTTATTCGACTTTTCACACAGTGAAATACAAGATACATCCCATGACGAGCGCTAGCGAGTAAATGCAATAGCTAGAGACAAAAAGCTATGCATGCTATCAAAAGAGCGCTAAGAACGAAAGGAAAGCTAATTATTGGCAAGTATGGAACGACTAGGAATATCACAACTTAAGCAATAATAGATATCAACCATGCATCAAACGGAGTTAATTAGCGTATAAAAGATCAACGGAGGGCTTTATTAGCTTATAACGACCTTGGATACAAATAGAAATGGACTACAAAAAATGTAGTGGCCATATACTTGCATGGTTTCATCTACCCTTGGCCACTATCGACCCTAAGCTACCCAAGACATGGCCACATATTGGCCAAACACCAAACAAAATTACGATGAAGAAACAAAGAACAACTACTAGATAAATCCTACTAAAATTACTACCACCGACTCTACCACACACAATCGTCATCCTCATTCGGCTCCTCTTCGTATTGAGCATCGAGCTCCCCCTTTCCATCAAACTCTTTCTCATCCGAAATGTGAGTTGGCCCATATGTCTAACCAATCTTCTCATCATAAAATTCAACCCTCTTTCGAACATTCTTTCGCTCTTTATAGCATTTCTTTGATTTTCCTTTCTTTGAGGAATATGGTCATTTCAATTGAGATTTGTAGTAAAAGAGATTGATGGGCCAATTGTGAGAACTTTGGAGAGAGAGATGAAAATTTGGGGCTTTAGCTTTTGTAGTGGGAGAGGAGAGATAAGAAATCACATACCATTCTTCTTCTTTTTGCATCTCAACCACTTCTATCACATTCACACCACTCCAAACCTCCTCGAATCTTTGAAACCTATTGACACACAACCCTCCAAACATCCGGTTACCTAGGTTTGAACAACGGAAGAGACTCGGACTATGGTTCAAAATAAGGACGAGGTGACTCTTATGTGGTTTAATCAAGCAAAAATGTCTTGAATCATTTCCTAAGTACGCTAGCAACTCCAACAAGATGCACAAGAGATATAAACACTACTCGAGCATGAACAAAAGATATTATTTACGCAAGTGCGGGAAATGAGAAGAAAAAGCATGGGACGCTAAAGAAATGAATCTCTACTCTAGCAATGCACACTACTTGACTGACTTTTAGACTCAACTTGTTCATCAAAGTTCATGTATATACATATGGCATGGATTCAAACACATAACCAAATTTGATGGGATACATGACTCTCGCCATTATTAGAACAATTGAGCATAATTAAAGTATCTCACATATGAAATCACTACTAACAAGGGAGGATTGCGAGCAAAAATTTGAAAATTTTAACCAAAACCATATGAGACATGTCTCATAAACCATATATATAACATATATATCACTCCCCCCAACTTAAAAGATGCTATGTCCTCATAGCATGAAGCCAATTGAAATGAAATACAAGAGAGGGAGTACATGTACCTTCCGGGTGGAATGTCAACCCCCGTATACCTCGACCAAGTTGGAGGCTTTCTTGTCATTGCTTCCATTCGTCATTGGAACTACTTCCAAGGCTCACTCTTTCAGCTCCTCCATCGGAACCATAGCTAGTCACACAAGGTCATCGCCGGGGCTTTCTTGGTCTTACAACCGCGACACATAGCCGCACCCATGCTTAGGGCTCATGAATGCCTCACTCACCCTAGTTTTGAGACCTAAACCACCAAGGCTGGTGTGATAGCATGCTTACCCTGCAAAAGACTTAAGAACCAACTACCTACTAAGAAGCAAATGACATTAGAACCACCCGGCTTGTATTATCCGGGCTCAAAAGTAACCGAAAGTAAAACACAACCAAATCTTCACGCGATTACACGGGTACTACTTTTCTCCCCATTTCCCATGAGAGAAACGGGTGGCTATACCGGACCATCAAAAGAGACAAAGAAAGAAAGAAAAAGAAAGAGTGTTGTCACACGTGAACTTCGAACATTGATTATGCCATTAAGAGCTATAACGATGAACAAACCACTCAACTCTAAATTCTTTGTCAAAAATTGAATTCGACCATGCCATAAGATAAGATATTTAGAGTAAATCATTGGCCGAAGTCGTTGAAAAAATTTACGCTCCTCTAAGCACATGCCCCAAACTAAATCAATTTTCAGAATGTTGACAAAGTTTACAGGATAAGAATGGTAAATAAGTTCAAAGTCATCAACACCTAGAAAATCGATTACTTCAACCTCCACAAAAATTGGCCCCTCACTTAGTTCCACTCCAAGGAAGTCATGTTTCTCAATTAGCTCCACTCCCACAAAGTCCTGCTTCTCATAAGTATGAAACCAACTCTTGGTCTCACACTTTCAGTCCTGCTCTTCTAACAAAGAGTACAAATAATCTACCTCCTCGTCCATTTCCTTAACAGTGAGTACTTTTTCCAATGGGTAGATACCACAAGGAGAGGATACTTGGTCGATCATGCCTATCACAAGAGCCGGTTCCTCACACGTAGGAGACCCATTATTGGTCTCATCCACTTCCATCTCTTCAGCTATGAGATGGTTCTCCTGCGGAGCCTCACACAAAGGCAAAAATTCAAGGGGAGGGGAGGACTCAAGGGGGGAACATTGACTGTGAAGCTCATCATTCCCTCCAAACTCGGAGGAGTTTTCAGAATACAAACTAACATCTTCAACAAAGATATGTGGTTCAATAGCCTCTTCCATGGCATTTGAGTTGGACTCTTGACAATGTTTAACAAAAACCCGAGAATGTAAAATTCCAGCCAAACGATCAAAGAAATCTAAGGCTTGAGCGGGTTCTTTTTCAAAAAGTTTGCCATCGCACATCTTGTCTAAGAATCGTTGACTCGTTGGAGAAAGTCCATCATAAAAATAGTTAGCAATTTGACAATTGTCAAAGCCATGATTCGGGACCGCAATGAGCAAGTCCTTGTATCTTCCCCAACATGCATAAAACGACTCATTCACTCTTTCGGCAAAAGTTTGAATTTGGTTCTTAAGATCAAGCCAATTGGAAATGGTCATACGACTTTTAAAAACATTGGAGTCATGAGTGGCTATGCAAGGGGGTGTGAAAATTTGAGTGGGACAAAGGTAGTCCCGCAAAGTCTTGGGTGGTGTGACAATTTGAGTGGGACAAAGATAGTCCCGCAAAGTCTTGGGGCATGTGACAATTTGAGTTGGACAAAGGTACTCCCGCAAAGGCATGAGGGCTATTTCTCCATTTGCCGCCGCCATTCTATTAGATAGATAAGACATAAAGTAAATAGGCTAAAGGGGCTATGCCGCCACCTCTTTGTTACAACAGTCTCATGGGGTTATGCCACCGCCACGGCTATATAATAAAAATAGTAAAAAGGCAATTGATACTCAAATTAGCTTCGTTACACCTCAAGTCGAATTGGTGGCTCGGTTAGAGGTATCCGCTAAGTCAAGTTCAAATTGCACAAAGAAAAAAAATAAACGGAGTACTTACAGTGGTTTGACGATCCTCCAAATAAGCTATAATAAGAATCCCCGGCAACGGCGCCAAAAATGCTTACTGTCGAAACCTCGCCTTCCAATAAGGTTGAAACACCCGAAGCGTAGGGCTAGGTCGTCAGTAGCATAATATCCGGAAGTCCGGGATCGTACCCACAGAGAATCGAATATAGCTTGATTTGGATTGAAGGTTTGTAAGTGATGGATTTTGGCGTTTAAGACGGCCAACTTTGGTTTTACTTTAAACGGTGGAAAAATTAGAACAAAAGACTAGAAATGAGTTTTATAAACTAAAAGAGGCAAGTCTAGGGATCGTCTAACCCTTGACAAAGGCCGTTATCGGTTCTCGATTATAACTCAGGCGAGAGTCACGACCGCGCGCTCACGCCCGGAGAATTTAGCTTTAATGACTACAATAATTGAAAGATGTGATTAAACGGAGGCGAACCAACTAGTTTTTAACATTTATCGAATCCATAGGAGGCCACGAGCCCTCGACATACTATTTGCCAAGACCGCTTGACAAACGGCATACCGAGGAGTTAACACCCCTAAGGTTAGACCAAAATTGCAAATTAAGTCCTATTCCGAAAATCATGCTTTTAAGCCCGATGGCTCGAGAACCAAGTAACTACCTAAGTTCTCGGAAAAGATTACCCCGAGACTTAGCCAAACGACTACTCAAACATACTTAAAGCATAAATTAAAGCATAAAAATGAGATATGATATTTAACCGACGGAAATGAAAATAAACTTGATATTAAGAAAGAGCTAGTCCGTACAAGCAACTTTAATAAACGAGAAAACAATAAACGACAAAGACTTACCAATGTTCTTGAAGGAATTAAGCTAGGAAGGCTTGAAACATTAATGGAGGAAAACTAAGAACAAAAATAAACTAGCTAATGACTAAAGAGAGAGAGGGGGAGAGAGAGAGGGTATTTATACAAAAACACCTCAGTCCCTCTTTACACGTCCAAAAATATCCCAAAAATGGGACCAAAATATCCTAAAAGTAGAAAATACAAAAACTGAAAATATCTTCTGTAAGGTACCTGTATCGATACGGCTGAAAAGCCCGTATCGATACCATAATGCTACGGATTTCCCTTGCTCTGTTTCAATGTTGTATCGATACAGCTAAAATGCTTGTATCGATACCACTATGTTATCCCTGCATCCTGGCCTCAGCTTCAGTAGACAGCTCCCAGCATCTTCACAGCTCCTCAGCATCTTATTTTCATTCTCTAAACTTAAGTAAAGATTGCATTTTAAATCTTTCTTTTACCTTTTCTTTACTTTAATTTATTTAATGAAAATAAGAAAGTACCCCCCATTTGGAAACAATGGCATTAGCAGAATTTCAAGATTCCAATTAAATCAAAATGTCAACCCCTCACTTTTAGTGTAAAATGGAAAACTGCACGTTTTTCTCGAGAGAAAATGGCTCGAAACATGACCTTACTCTTCAAATAACACCTTGCAACTTTGTAGTTACTCTTAGAAAAATTCAAGGATCAATTACCGCCATTTTTTATCTCGAAAATCGACACTTTTTCAGAAAGTCATTTTTCCATACTTAGACAGATTTTAAAGGGGCCGACAGGGTCTTCGGGTACTTGGAAGCACATGGGCCGTCCACGGCGTTGAAATGCGCCTTATTTGCACGTTTTAACTGAAAACACTAAAAACATACCTTACGTGCAATATCACTATAAAAGCTAAATAAACTTAAGTAAAAGAACATAAGCCGGGACTAGTCGCACCAAATATCTACAATATTGGGTGCTCATCAGGTTCCTAATAAATGCCTACCACTTGTCACCAGTTCTTGTGCGCACTTAAAATCTGATGATGCCTGGGTTTTGTTTATCAGAAAGAGATTTTTTCTTGTATCCCAAAATCGTTGGAAAAATAAATGAATTCATACCTGAGGTAAATAATCGGTTAAGCTAATCACAGGACACCTTCGTCCCGCGACTGTACCCTAGGAAATTACTCGCACATGCTTGCAAAAACAGAAAATAAATTCCTAGATCTACGCATGCTTCGACGATCGGAAAAAAAAATAAGAATACGCACCACAGACTTACAGAACGGATTCAATTACCAAATGAGAACAGCAACTTAAAGCTGGAAAACTTGAAGAACTGATATTAAGACTTGAATCTGAAATTGAAAACCTAGAAAACAGCAGCCAAAACGTTAAGAGCGTGAAAATAACACGTAAAAATAATGAAGCGTACCCTAATTCTAGTTAAAAACAGGGTATTTATATTAACCCTAATAAAAACAATTTAAAAATCCCAATGTAAATCGGAATGGGAACCGACTTAATCCAAAACGACAGTTTTAATTCGCGTTTCCAACTTCGGCCTCTCTTCCACGCGCAGCGCTGCATTGAGGTCTTCGCAGCGCTGCAAATTGCTTAAAACAGAAGCAGCGCTGCTAGGGAAACGTTGCAGCGCACTAATGCTCTCTGATCAATTCTGGACCAAACATAACAGGGTTTGCAGCGCTACTTGGAAATCGTTGCAGCGCTGCGCGTTGCTTCTAGCTCTACTCCGTGCCTAGCTGTTGCGTTCAGAGAGTCGTCCCATCAATAATCAAGACCCCATTTCCCTTTACACATTGGTTCTTTGATGTCTTCCAATAATCAACTAATGCCTAGTGGGCCCCCAACCAAGTGGGGTTCCTGCCAAGATTGCATAAAAGGGAGCCAATTCCCTTTTCAACTAGAACCACGGATCGTTCTATCTGATTCCAATGTCAGCCAAGAATTGTAAAATAGTGGGTCCCCTTTTTTAAGCCTTTGACTTCACTGACCACCTCATAGTCACTCCCCATGCAATTCCTTGTCCATCCCCTCGTGTATTTCCATGCAACGGCACCCTCCGAGCCTTCCAACTTTAAGTTCCACATTTGGTGTTAAAAAAAATACCTTATTGATCTGAAAATAACAAAAACACAAAAACCAAGGAAAAAACACGCATCAAGTGGTAAATGGAATAAAATCGCGCATCTAATGCGCTAAACGGCCCTACTTAGGCGCTAAATATCTATGATATCACGCGCCTATCAATTACTCCACAAAAATCATCTCTCTCATAATTGTTACAGTACACAGAATGATTTCTTGGAAGTCTTTCAATTTTGTTGGTTGCAATACTTCACCCTTAGGATTCGTTGAATCTTGGGGCCGACTTTGCCTGAACCCAACAACAAACTCTATCGAGTGGGGGCAAATTACGTTCTAAAGATAGTGTCTTTAGATACGCTTTAAAGTCTTCGAATTTCATCATCTTAACGTTTTGTCCCAACGCACACACTAATTTCAGAGAACATTTCACTATATATAACTCACATATACAAAATTACAAAAAACTCTCGGGAGTCACATTTAGGCTAACCGCGGGAGCCACACCAGCTCCCCCTCTCGACCTCACCCTCTCTTCCCTCACATTGCTACACCACACCACACAATTCAAGAGTACAACCGCATACTTATATAGCCAAAAGCAACGGCCATATTCAAATATGGCACACCAACCAAGTCTCTCTTCAATACGTACACCTGCAAGAGCTATTACTGGTCTTACCTTTCCAGAAGATAAGGCTTTGGCCTTCTTGATTTGTGAGCCAATTCCTCACAGCAACAGTGCAAGTGCTTAATTAATTGCTCTATAAATATCACAGTCATTCCATGCCTGACTAGCGGATTTCCAATCCATATTCCCAATTAACTACTGTCTAGAGGAAATTGCTAGAGAGTGGAGACATCATGGAAGCTTTCTCACTAGCTATAGCTTTCCTTGTTCTATTTTTTTCCATTTTTTTCGCTGCTTTCAGAAATGCATCCAATGTTGGTACAAATTTGCCACCGGGTGGCTCTGGGCGGCCTATTGTGGGTGAGACTCTAGATTTCGTCATGAACCCCGAGAAGTTCATATCCGATAGAATGAAGAAACACTCTCCGGACATTTTCAGGACCAATTTCTTCGGAGAAAAGATCGTGATCATATGCGGCCCCAACGGCCACAAGTTCCTCTTCTCCAACGAGGACAAGCACTTCACTGCGTACTTGCCACAGGCTATGCAAAAGCTCTTCTTCTCCTCCCAACCAAAAACCGATAAGCTTTATCGAGATAGTGATGTGAAGCTGTTGCGATCCCCGGGGTTCTTGAAGCCCGAGGCATTGGTCAATTACGTCGCAGGTGAATGCCATACAAGCAAATTAGTTTTTCGTGATAAAAATTATGTACATCTTGTTGTGGGTTTCTGTTTTTTAAATTAAAACACACATCATTTTAGCTCATATCTTCATAAACGACATCATCGGATCCAATGATACAGCCAAGGGGGATAAGTAGTGGGGGTTACCATCCCAATATTTTTAAAACTTGCTCAACAAAGTTAGGTCCCCAACCCCGGATTTTCTCGATCAATCAGCGGATTGAATGGTTATTTTCTTGTTTGATTCCCCTTTGGGCATTGAGCCAATTAACGGATCAAAATAGACGTGCACCATGATTAGGATTGGAAACTATACCGATAGTAGCTTCACATCAGGAATCAATGACTTTTTCAACACCCGAAGGTAGCCCGCACAAGCCTGAAAGAGTGTATGGGTGCTAGTTCCTTCATTATTTTAGCAAAAGTTCTTGCGGCTCGCCTACAAGAGACTACATACTTTCGGTCTACTTTACTGGAGTTGTTTTAGATCTGCCGATCGCTCTCTTGATAAGGTTGTTTCATGCCATGCACAACTTGGGCGGTTAATGTAACTATTAACTAAGGGCGTGTTTGCGATTGCTATGGATAAAAATTTTAGAATTTAGCTTCAACTTCTACCGTAGATTTTAGATTTCGAATTTTATTAGATATTGATAAATATATTTGTTGCAGCTGTGAGATTATGAGAATTTCATTCGTTTTTCGAGAATTTGTGTTGCAAAACCTCAAAAGCTACCCAAACCCAACTTTGAAATTTTGAGAATTTCTTTCATTTTTCAGGTTCTCAAAATCTATAAATTCTAAAAATTAGTTATGTAGAAATTTTGATAAACATTCTAAACTGATTTTTCAAAATTAGAATCTAGAGGTATATATTTGTCTAAATAAATTTCCGCACACACCCACTAATAGCCTTATAGCATAGGTTTTGGATGTCGTAGCATTATAGGCTAAAATAAGGTACAACTACAACAAGGTGCACCAGATCTCTTTAAGGATTCGGATTCTCTGTAGTCAATTGTAGAGAAGCATATGCGGTTCAATCTGAATCATTCATCTTAATAATTAATGGTTTAGATTTGTTGAAATTTTTACAGGTAAAAGTATAATCTTACCGGTGGAATATGAAAACAAATCTGGATCGCACCTCGATCTGCCGTCCAAAACTGAACCGCAGACAAGCCAGATTCATCTCGTAACAAGCAATATATGTACTTGTACAGTTGTACTAAGCTAAAATTCCGGCCCTGGTCAAATAAATTTTTTTTTTCTCGGCAAACGAAATTATTTATTAAAACTCGAAGGGGTACATCGATGAGAAAACCAAAAGTACAAAAAATCTATCCAACCAAAGTTGGATAAAACACCTTACATACTCACTTTACACCTTCACTTTTTGAATTCCATCCAAATAACGTTTGAAATCCTCCATCGTATAAATTTTGATATCAAACTTAGCTTTCGTCAAAATAACCTTAGGCATGAAAAATTTGTAGAGTACTGAGTAGTTTTTCTTACTGGCAGGTATGGACTCCATTATCCAAAAGCACTTGAAGACTCACTTGGAAGGTAAAACTGAAGCGAAGATTCACCCATTCTCGAGGTCCTTAACCTTGACCCTAGCGTGTCGCTTCTTTCTGGGCATCGAAAACCCAGAACGCGTCGCAAAACTCGTCAGCCAATTCGACATAGTGACTGACGGGATGCACTCTCTTCCCCTCAACGTCCCCAGGATGGCGTTTTACTACGCGGTCAAAGCTGCCGAGGTGATTCGCAAGGAGCTCGCGGATGTGGTAGCGGAGAAGAAAGCTCGAGTACTGGGCTCCGGAGCACCAACTCAGGACCTGTGTACGACGATGATTGTCGGAGGGTACATGTCGGACGAGGAGATCAGTGAGAAGTTGATGGGGATCCTAGTGGCTGGATACAGCACTGTTGCTACCACCATGACTTTTGTCATGAAATTTGTAGGAGAGAGACCTGACGTTTATCATAAGATCTTATCAGGTAATAATTAGGACTCTTCTGATTGTCCTAAGAGTCCCTGCATGCATACACTTTTTATAAATTTGAGGGATTGTTCTGTAAAATCATCCGTTAAAAGGCCAAAAAAGAGTATTTGCATTAATTAAGGGAGTGTATATATAAATCAATTTCTTTCTTTTATCAGCAAAACAAATTTGTACGAAATCAAGGATGGAGCAAGGGGGTCTAGTGGCAGTGGCCGCCACGATAAGAATTTGTAGAAAATGCAACTATTATATGTAAAACAAAAAAGAAAATTTTAATGGATCAAAGTGGAGTATTATGTAAATGATACGGTCTAAATTAAGGTGAAAAAAACTTCAAACTAGGATGGAAGATGATTTTCTGTCAAGTTTTTTGATTACATACATTGAGAAGGACATAGTTAGAAGTTTTTATGGTAATTTTTATCATCGATACTTGTAACGACATGAAAGAGCATCGAGACAATTCAAGATACCTCACTTTGGTAGATAGATTAAATTAAAATTGGAGATTGATTTTCACACTCCGGTCCCTTCTTGATATCCACTCTTTTTTTTTTTAGTGTTGAAAAAGTGTGCATTTTTTTGCTACGCCACATGCATATGACAAACATCATTTACTATAGCTTTTTATTATGTAATTTTAATTTTTCCAAGATTCAAATCTTTTTAATTTTTTACTAGTATACATCTCGCTACTCTTAAGATAAAAATCTAGCTCCGTCCCGTCCCTATACAGAGAGAGAGAGAGAGAGAGAGAGAGATAGATTAGCATCGAAAACCAAGAATACTTGGCCCAGTGATTAAGGTCAGATACATATTATTGGTTTGCTTCCTCGTACGTAGGTGTTCGAAACCTTTTAGATAGAAGGGTTAGACCATATTGAACTGGCTATGAATGGGTGTCGAACTAGATGGTGGAATTGATTTTCAAGAAATTATTCGAGCTGCATGAATAGGGTAGGCTTTGAAAGAGACGGTAAAGTTGATTTCCAAGAGATTACTCGATCTGCACGAATAGAGTAGGTTTAAAAGAGATCATGAAATTAATTTTCAAGAGATTAATTGAGCTGCATGAATAGTATAGGCTTTAAAGAGAAAAAGGTACTCCAACACCAAAGCCCAGTGGTGGACCCACTTTACTATTAACACCTCACATAACATAATAAATACTCTTATCTTAGAAGCAATTATGTATTATATCTGCAGTGATTTTTTGTTTTGATTTTTGAATTATTTATTTGTGATTTTTGATTGTGTTTGTTCTATCATTCATTTTTTTTTTTGTCGGAAATTCAAGAATTATCTCATAAAGGTTTATAGAAGTCGCTTGGGTGAGTTCTTGTAACGCCCCGATTTTCGAAGGTAAAATCGGAGATATTAAATACTAATTCTCGAAAAACTTATTAAATCCAATTTGAAATCCAAAACAGATAATTCGTCCTAAAGATTCATCTATTACAAACTATTGTAAAAATATTAGAAATAGTCTTCGAAGGGTAAGCTAAACAGATAATAGAGCCATCTTCTAAGATTGATATGGGTCCCAAGCGTATTCTGGCTCAACTCCCACCTCTGGATTCTCCTCAGCATAAAACTGTTCGCCCACGGGATCCTGTGTTTCCTGGTTTTCTGCAAAATCTGACACGGATGCCAGAAAATCCGTGCCTGAGTGAAAGAGTTCACCCCGAACTATAATCCAACCCAAATACCCCTCTTACAATACAATTAGCAATCAAACAGGAGATAACAATACGAATGAGTAAATCAGAGATAATTCACATAACTTGTTTCTTTACTATCCATTAACTTAATATGAAATCTAAGATCTCTCCACGAGATCTTTCCTCCCCAACCACTAGCCATGCTCAGTCCCATGAGATCACTTTCCTTTGTTGTCGCAGGAACACCTAAGTTATGTACCGAGTGTGCACCCCCAATAACTACAACAAGGGGTAAGCTTATCATGCCGGTATCACGACTAGGGTTCGCCTATCTTATAAACCACATCACAATTCTTTTCACAATCATCACTGGACACCAGGACATCATTTTACCACTGGACACATATCAGGACATCAATTTTCATCACAATCTCATCATATCTCAACATCACGCCTGCAGGCAACCTCTATAAATAAACTTCACAATTTATCCATTACTTAACATCGTCTACGTGATTTCTATTTCGCATACCACCCCATGTCTCTAGGGTCCAATCTAACATTCAAATGAAATATCGATGCAATATAAATCATAAAAATAATTAAAACGAATAACAGACAGATCAAAATAATTATTAAGCAATGCAATCACATAACTTTTTATGACTGGGCCGCTGCCCTTAATCTCGTATGGTCACAAAGTCATTAGGAATGTAAGAATTATTTAATTAGGATTTAAAAACAATTTTCTTGACTTTTGTTAATTAATTATAAGTAATTAAATTAATTAAACACTAATTAAATACATTAATTAGGTAAAAATATTAGAATAATTATCGTAACCTTAATAAAGGTCCTAACAGTCCTTTATAATAAGTTCGAGTGCTAAAAGTTGGGTTTGGATGCTCATGGAATTAATTTAAATAAAAGATTCAAGTTAATAGGCGAAACAAGATTAAATAGACAATAAATGATTAAATAATTGAAAATATATTTATATTTACAGAATAACATTCTGGGGCCGTAAAAAGTATAAATAAAATTATTTGGAATTTTAAACCGTCTTTATAATATTTTATGGTATTATTAATAAGAAACAATACTTAAATAATAATAAATAGTTAATTAAATAAATAAAATTTTATTTTAACAACATATCACCTTTGAACTGTCAGGAGTCTAAGAAAAATATTTTCGATATTAAAAATATTTTTTGTAAGGTCGTTATTAATTTTCGTTTATAACTTTAGTTAAAATTAAATAAATAGCTAAATATATAAATTAGCTACAAAATCAGCAAGTTATGACCTTTAACATGTTGGGAGTCTAGGAAAATAGTTTGGGTATTGATAGATTAGTTTATAAGGTCGTATTGATTTTTCGTTTACAAACAATTACACGATTACTAACAGAAATTTAATAAATATAAGATTAAATAAAAAAAATTATGAAACTAACAAGGTATAAACTTTAGAATGTTAGAAACCTAGGATAAAAATTTCGGGATCAAAATCTATTTTTAACAGGTCGAAAAAGTCAATTCGATCTAAAAAAAAATAAAACACATGCTGGAAATAACAGAGTTCGCGGCCGCGAACTCTGTCCGTCTGGTTCTTGCGGTGAAGGACCCCGAAGGTCGCGGCCGCAAGGTCGCGGCTGTTTTTCGTTTTATTGATTTTTTTGGTTCGGTTTCGATGCATGGGGTTACGGGGGTCCTTGGGTTATGTCTAATAAACATATTTATACATAGAGGAGGGCTCGGATTGAATTATAGTACCTCGGTTCGGATTAATTTCGTTTTCGATCGAAAACGTGATTTTGGGGAAGACGACCTCAATTCCTTCGATCGGAGGACTTTGGGACCGAATTGATTGATCTACGGTGATCCTTGGGACTGTAGTAAACAACTCGAACGATCAATTTGGGTTTCGGACGAACGGAACCACGAAACCCACTTTTCTCTCTCTACAATTCTATGGAATATAGTTCGGTTCTCTCGGATTTTTCTCCTCTCTCTGGCTCCGTGGAAGGTGGTAGAATAGTGTACGTGCCCTAGGGTCGGTGTGGTGTATATATATAGGAGAATTGGATGAGTTTCGAATTAAAACGAGTCCTAACGGTATCGGGTTTTTGCATGGACGAATTACGCACGAATTTTGGGTCACGGAGGAGTTAGAAATTGAGTAGGAGAGTGAGGGAGAAGATAAACGTGCATGCATGCAATTATATATATGTATGTAATGATAAATTAATTTTTAAAAGCTAATTAGATAGAATAGCTTATTTTTTTGTAATTATCTACTAATTATTAATTAAGGAAAATAATATCATCATAATTAAGTAATTCTTTTTTAGTATTTATTGGTTTAAAAAAAATTCGGGTTATTACAGTATCATATGCATCTAATTTATAGTTCATTCATAATATTTTAGTGTGTTTCATAATCTTTGTTCTAGAATCAAATTTTTGTGGATTATTGATTCATTTCAATGAGAGGAATCAGAAAAGTAAAAAAATTTACTTTTACCCAAGTATTTTGAGAAATAATCACTTTTTACCAAAAAGTAGTTATTTTTCAAAATATTTGGGTAAAAGTAAAAAAAAATTAATTTTCCGATTCCTCTCATAGAAATGAATTAATAATCTACAAAAGTTCGGCACACAATTAACAAATTCAAAAAAAAAAAATCAAATAAAAACAAACCTACTTATTTTTTCTTCTAAGTTTTGAAGAACTCACAATCTAGTTAAATATAAGCAGAAATTACAATCAAAGCCAAGGTTCGAGAATCAAAGCCAAGGCTAGAGCTGCCATACCAATCTTCATGATCTTCAGACCACTAGCAATCAACATTAATGATTAGAAACTCATTTCTCGAGTTTGGACCCCACTAGTAACAGTCGTGATTCTGCCACTGCCAACGTCAAAATCTCAGTCGCCTCTTTCTAACCTATGAAAAGAAGATCGACATCTCGATCGATGCATGGTGATATATATAGCTTATCTATTACTATATAAAATGAGAAGAAGCCTGCAACTCAACCCGGGTGGCCATATATATATAATTACGTATATACTGTATGTTTTTCCTGAGTTCGCGTGCATGCCGTACGTTATCGATCGATCTTACACAAACTAATGTAGTAGTACTTATGTTGTTGTGAAATTCAGAGCAGTTGGAGATCTCAGAGTCCAAAAAACCTGAAGAAGTACTGACCCTATGCTGGAATGACGTGCAAAAAGTGAAGTATGCTTGGGCCGTAGTCTGTGAAGCTATGAGGGTGGTTCCTCCGGTTCTCGGAACTTTCAGAGAGGCCATAACCGACTTTTCATATGCTGGTTACACTGTTCCAAAGGGGTGGAAGGTATGTATATTTATCATCAATTAATGTGTAAACATGAAAATTCAAAAAAGGAAAAAAGTGCTTCTGGAATGTTGGGTTGTCTGCACTTTGTTAAGAGAGAAACTTATTCATGGAGAAGACGTGAATAAGTTCTTCACGGCTCTGCACAATCTTACCTTTCCATTTACGTAATCAATGATTGAGATTGCTTTTCAATTTTGACCAATAACAATGTAGACACCTCAATCCGAACCTCGAAGGTTCTTCAAATTTTCCGATGATGAAACAAAGGAAAAACGATGCCTTCGAGAGCTTGAATGTGGATTCCCAAAACCCAGAAAAGCCCGAAAGCCAGCCAAAGCCCAAAACTGGACCTAGAACACCGCACGAGCACTTATTAAATCGTATGGTGTAGTAACTTTTACTACACCGTACGGGGTCTTCAGGTATAACGCACGGCGTTTCTAGGAAAAGTTCTGACTGGTGCAAAAAGTTGTCGGCCACACTTATTGGAGCCATAACTAAAAACCGGCTTAGCAGGGAATATAACTTCTAGCCGGCCTAGAAACCACCTTGTTCATTTGCATTGATATTCCTTGACTTTTGCCTATAAATACTCTCCTCATTTTAGATGCAAGGTGCCCCTCCAAATCTTAAGAAAGTTACTCTGACATTCTTCTTCTCTCTGCAAAAATTTCATTTCTCTTCTCTTCCAAAGCTTAGTACACTACTATCTTTGGAACTCCACCATTCTAAAGTTCTAAACTCATACTCGTCCATCCTCATCCAAGCTTAAAGCTGAAGGAATAAAAGCAAGGTTTCTTGGGTTAAGCTCAGTCTTAGCCCTAAGGGAAGTTTTTCGCCGTCACATTTAACTTGTTTGTGTTAAGTGTTTACTTAAAAACCATTTTCAGAGATAAAACATAACCAGTGACTGTACTGGAAACACTACACCGTGCGGTATTGTGATACATCGCACGATGTAGTGAAATCCAACGTATCGTGTTATTCCATTTGTTATCCGTTTGTTTTATTTGTCTTGATCATAGCTATCCACTGTTGGATATACTAACATTGCTGAGAGATCGTTACAGGTGCATTTCAGAATGAGGCTGCCTCTGAAAATTGTTTTTTTTTTTCTTCTAAAAGAGGCTTTCATGATTATTCTCAATGATCAAGTACATCAAAAGGGTTTGTAAATTCCTTTATGAAAAACATAAACAATAATAAGAAAGCTGTCTAGATCAATGGCTTGCTTTATCCTGAAAATATGTGTCCATTCTGAAATGTGCCTGGAGATACATCGTACGATGTTTTGAGTAACATCGTACAATGAAGTTAGTATGCCGTGCAAGGTTCTGAGCAATAGTAGTGGGCTGTCAGTGAGGAAGAATACCGTGCGGTGTACCAGAAAATTGTGCGAGGTATCTTGGTACCCCGCACAGTGTTGTTGGTGATAGAGGCAATCTGTTGTTAAGCTGTCATTTCGTTTCTACACATCATTCATTCATCACCTATTGTATAGTGTAAGCACCACGGGCACGCTAATATAATATATTCAATCCCATGTCCCTTTCACTTATTTGTTTATTAAGAGTTTAGTTTTCCGAATGATATTCAAAGTTTTCCCCTTTGAAAATGTTGAGTAAAGACCGGTTTTTACCGAGTGAATGAGGTACTTTTTTTCAACAAAATCTTTTTCATTCGTAACGTGGCCCCTAAACCCAAAGTCTCAATGTTTTCACTAAGCCAAAAGCCTTCTTTTTCAAATCAAACCCTCAGTTTCTCGAATCATCTATCTCAAAAACTCAGGTGGCGACTCTCAGACATGCCGGTCGAGGAGCCCACAAAAATTTATTTTTACAAATCAAAATTGATTTTTAATCTAGACCTTCCAAATATACTTTGAACATGCTATTGGGCCTGAGTTTACGGAAGGCTCGGTAAAGAAGTTATTCGACTTTGTTAATCATACATAAGTGGTCACACTGCATTCTGTATATATGCCACATTTTTCTAAATTATTATTATTATTATTATTTTGCCTAATTTGGGGTTTTAATTAAGATGTAGAGTTCTAGACCAAAGTTAAAAAAATTCATATAAAGTGATTTGGGTTTTCCATAATTTCCTTCACACCCCAACGCGCACTTGCAAGTGCATTCGTGTTAAGTGCTAATTAGTGCCGCCTCATGCACCCAGGCGCACGCACGCATGCAGATGCTGTAGCATCTCTTTAGGATCAAATGAGGGGGCGTTTTCACTAAAACTTTTGGGCTACAAGTTATTACATTTTGTCATGTTATTCACACTAATCCATAACTTTTTCCTCTTCATTCTTCTATTTTTTCCTTTCACGCACCCATATATACCATCTACAACGTATAGGAACATTAGTGAAAACAACTTGACGTTTTGGAAAACAAAAAGTTGTCCACAACTTAGCAGTCAATGAAAACGTAACACCCCTAAGAAATTAATCACTTTCTTAAATTCATGATTTTGTACTTTAACTTCGTTTTTTTTTGCTTCAAAAGGAAAAAGATGTAAAGGGAACCTTTTTAATTAAGAGTTACAAGAGTAAAAAGATAGACAAGCAAAACATGAAAAAGAGAGAGTAACTTGTAACATTTTTTTTTGCATCTGGAGTATTACTCATGTGTTTGATCACTCCTACAAAAATAATGTTGTGCACCTTTTCTATGTCGACCAAGTTAATTAAATTTGTGTTATGATGGTATTTTTGTTTTTAGGTATTTTGGACCGTCAACACGACACAAAAAAACCCTGAGTACTTTCAGGAACCGAATAAATTTGACCCTTCAAGATTCATTAAAGGTGAAGGAATGCCCCTATATGCGTATGTGCCATTTGGGGGAGGACCTAGAATGTGCCCTGGGAAAGAATATGCTCGACTCGCAATCCTCACTTTCGTCCACAACATGGTTAAAAAGTTTAAATGGGAATTGGTTGAACCTAATGAGAAGATTTTAGGCAGCATGATGCCATTGCCGGAGAAAGTACTCCCAGTTCGCCTGCGTCCTCGCTGCGTTTAATCGATATATAGAACTTATAATTAACTTCATCATTAATTCAGTTTGGACTTTTTCGAATCCCACTAATGCTCAAAAACATGTATCGATCTGCGTCTGTATCTACAATACTGTAGGCCTAAAGTGCGACAATTTGAATAACGTTGGATATTGGAGAAATGAGAAAATGTTACTCCCTCCGTCACGTAAAGTTAGTCCTTCATAAAATTACATACAATTTTCAAATTTAAAAATAATATACTTACCGTGCAATATGGATATTATTTAATAGTTTTTGATAAGATCTTTTGAACAATGCAAAAAAAAAATCAAAAAATTATTAAAACTGCACATAGTTTCGTAGCGGACCAACTTTATGGGACGGAGGAAGTATGTACTTGGAAGAACATATGGTAATTTATAATGACTAATGAGACATGATGTATTGACTCGGATTCGATAATAAATAATTTATACTCTTTAAAATAACGTAGGGCACAACTTCATACAGTAGGGTACAATTTCAATACTGTAAGTTTTTTTGTACTTTTCTTTTGTTTATTTTTATATATTTACGTACTTTTATACATTTTTGTTGTACATTAATTATATACTCCGTAATTCTTTTTGGTGTGTGTGTGTATATACATACATATATACACACAAGGATCTCTGACCTAATCCAGATTGTCTCAAAAATATACATATACAGTAGGGTACAATTTCAATACTGTAAGTTTTTTTGTACTTTTCTTTTGTTTATTTTTATATATTTATGTACTTTTATACATTTTTGTTGTACATTAATTATATACTCCGTAATTCTTTTTGGTGTGTGTGTGTATATACATACATATATACACACAACGATCTCTGACCTAATCCAGATTGTCTCAAAAATATCCATATATAATTAGTTCTATGTTTCAATTTTGTCATATGGGGCATTTATACTTGTTGGTTTTCAAACTATTTGTCTAATTAGATCGATTCTTGCTTAATTGTACGTATTTTTAACCATCTAAGAGCAATATTTTAAAATAATATCATTAATAAAACTATATCGATCATTCTAAAACTTGTCAATGTTCATGTAAAATATACTCTCAAATTTTGTCTGAGATTTTGTACTCATTTTCACACAATTTAAGCGAAAGTACGTGTTTATATATTTTTGTAGTTTGTAATGCATGCTTTAATTGTATACGATTTTATTGTTGTTAACTAAAAAAATAAATTTTCGCCACTATGATTAACAAGATGCCCCTACTAAATAACATTCTTGAATCCGTCCCTGAAAATACGTATGAGTGTGTCCATCAAATTTCAATAATTTTTATGGTGGGACACGCATGAGGCACGGGGAAAGACATTGGGATACGGCGGGGTGGCTTTTGTAAAATTTAAAAGCTTTTCTGAGGGTACATATTTATACCATTCAAAATATTAAACCAAAAGTGCGATATTAAATATATAAGTATCAATATTGGCATACATCATTTGTCAATAATGCATTCGACGGGAGCTTTTTTTTGGCCAAAAGTTGAGAGGTAGTATTCATCAAATGATCGCCATGGGGGCAGGTTGAGAGTCTACAGATCGAACACTCCAACAGAAAGAACGTATAAGCACATAGATGCGCCGCCCTACAGAATAAGAAGAAACCTCCCAATGGAGGATGAAACCAAACCTCCCGAAGGAGGACAAACCCTTTGAAGGAGGGGACATTATTAAAATAAATAACAAAAAAAAAAAAAAAGAAGCACCGCCGAGACATCCGCCGCCACTCTTTCGCAACTATCTTGATAGATTCGTAACCACCACCTCTCCTTCACAAAATAGAAACACATCGTCGGGAGGTGGTTGCCCAACAAACGCGGTAGACAGCGTCAGGTCACAGATCTGAGAAGATGGAGGCTGAGAACGGTGGTGGACAACATCTTACCCACAACCACTGAAAGCGAAACCCTGGAACGTCGCTGGAAAACGATCTGGCTGAAAAGTTCCCAATGGACGCCCGAACTTCAGTCGCAGAATTGAGAGAGAAGACGGTTCGACAGTGGGGAGAAGGGAATAGAGAGAGAGAGATCGGAGGGGAAAGATCCCTCCCCTCCCGCCGCTTGAGAAGGGGGGAGGGAAAGGGCTGTTGGCGGCTAGGGTTTAAAGTTTTTTAGAGATAGAGGGAGAGAGAAAAAGAGGGGGAAGAATTGTTTGATCTATAGTCGATTTCGACGGGAGCTTAAACCTTAATATTTTGTAGTTATATAATCGTCGAAATATAAGTTTCAAAAAAAAAAAAAAAACGTTCAGTTGAACACGTTCGTTGAAATATAAGTTTTTTTTAAAAAAAAAAAAAAACACGTTCAGTTGAACATTCCATCTTTCAGAACAACTGGAAGTTCGTGGGGCTGTTTCATCGAAGTAGATAGTCACACTTTGAGGGAGGTTTCGTTTACTAAAGGTAGGATTCTCATTGCAACTGAGAATCCCAACAAAATAGAAGGGGAGGTTCAACTGGTCGTTAATGGAAGAAAGTATAGCGTCAGAGTGGAAGAGGAAGACACCTTTAGAACGGTACCGTTGACAAACTTGGTTTCTAACTCTGAAGTAAACTCCGAGAATGAGGAAGAAGATGATGAGGTGGACGGGGTAGATGATGAGTTGGACGCCAGCAAGACCATGAAACAAAATTCAATGGATGACATGGAAAATCAAGGTAACGAAATTTTGGATGACAGGGCAAAAATCAATGAAGAGGAAGCTGAAAAGGTTGAGACAAATTGTATTAATGGTAGCCACCAAGCTGGATTGGAGAAAGAACCAGTGCATGAAGATTCACCTGCCCAAAGGAAAAGTGGAGGGGGTAAGCATTTCGAGAACTATGCTAGCTGTGAAAATATGAGTGAGGAAAGTAATAACTCTGATCATGGACTGGATTCTATTGTTCAAGATTCTCGAAGTCCACCAGTTGAAGAATGTGTCGAATCTGTCCAAAAGAATTTCCAAGTTCTAAATGCAGAACCCAATCCATGAGATAACCAGGACCAAGAAAAGGGGGTAAATGAGGCCAACAATTCAGGGGCGTATGAATCCGATGTTTCACTAAGGGCCCTCGCAATTGCCAGGAATCAATCTCCACATAGAGTTAAATCCAAGTGCTGCAAGGAGAAACATTAGAAGTCAGCAGCTTGAAGCATCTTTGAGCACTGATGGGGATGACATTGATGGCTACATTATGGGTTTTCAAGAACAGGAGCAGGATGCAATAGAAAAGGAGCTGCAGAATACTAATGTTATCCCAACTAATTGTAGCAGGCCGAACACGATTTGCACCGGTTCACTAACGTTGCGACCCAGTCGAACCCAGAGATACGTTCGGCACTTAGCCGAAGCTCGACGCCCCCCACATGCATCTATATCAGAGTCGGCACTAGCCGACGATGTGTCACGCATGGTGGCCCTCACCAACGGTCCTAAACAAAGGGGATCTGCACGTGGTCCACACTGGGCTCGGCGTAGAGCGGGCTCGGCCTCTAGCTGAGCTCGGCCACCCGCGGGGACACGTCTGTTACCACGTGCTGAAGCAGTTACAAAAGATAATGATAGATGCACATGGGAAATGCTGGCTCACGCTGAAACGGTTACAAAGATCTATCCAGTGACACCACAATGACGTCACTCAGCCCGTGCAGAGCACATGTTCGTACTTGGAAAGCAAGCCGGGAAGGTTCTATAAATATCAAAGGTTCACAGCCCTGACAGGTACACAACATTCCATACTGAAAACCCTAGCTCTCTCTCTCTCTCTCTTTCTGCACCATTCTCATCCTTGCGCCGGAGAGCCATACCGGGGCTCCTCCGGTGTGGTCTTTAGTCGTGCTTCGTGGTGCAGGATAGGTGAAAAGAGCGAGACAATCCCTGAACCTGAGGAGGAAGGACTCAAACCAGAGATCTCAGGCCACACACTAATGATGTCTTATTGATTCCGAAACGAGCTGAATGTTTGAGCTGATATATTTTATGTTTCTTGCTGGAAATCTTTCGGCTGGGACTCCCATGAACTAATGGAATGTTGTGTTACTGTTGTTAATATTGGTCATAAGCTGAGGAATGCGCTGCCCTTTCAACTATTGTCCTATTCTACTACTCTTTCAATTCCACAGTTTTTGTAGGGCTAAGAGTTTATTACAGTATCGGCCACGTTGCTTTGAGGCTAAACTGTCAATTTCTGATGTTGATGCTCAATGAAGATGACTCAAGATGTAGTTGAACTTCTCACTCTTTTCAACTCCCATGTTTGAGGAGGGCTAAGAGTCTCTGGAAGAGCTGAATGATGAGCTAACAGTTTACGGTTTCTTGCTGAAAATCTGTTTGAAGGGATTCTATTGGATAATGTTACTGCCTTTGTTACTTTTGATCCTAAATGCAATTTGTTGTGATGGATATGATGCTCTGTACTTGCCGTGTTGGATATTTCTATTTCAACGGAGGAAATTTTGGCTGCCAATGATTCTGATATGCTATTGCTGGAATTTTACTGACCTGGAGGTTATGCTGATGTTGCTGACTGCTCCAAATGGTTTAACGTATAGATGTTATGAAGCTGAAAGTCTCAAATGATTGAAGGCACCCCTGGGTTAGAGATTTGGTGCTGGTATTGTCTATTCAAATAGACCGAAAGTGATGTTATTTGGGCCATCTTGTTCTTGAGCCCATTCAATATCCATTGAATATTTTTTTCCTCTTCTTTTCTTTTGGGAAAATGACCGGCAGGTTGTGTACGGAAGACTTAATTGCCACTTTGATGGGGTGTAGTTTTGAAATCTCCAATACATGACATCTACAATAATATTGACCAAGACATGGTAACAAAACTTTCTTAGACCATTCTACCCTGTTCTCCTCTATCTCTGTAAAAAGTCATAACCCTCATTTTTTCTCAAACGTTTTTCTCTGCTCCTCTCACCGTCTCTCCTCTATCCCTCTTTATCTCACTGGTCGACTAGTACGGGTACTCTCTCTCTCTCTCTCTCTCTCTCTCTCTCTCTCTCTCTCTCTCTCTCTCTCCCCATTACTACAATAATCGAATGTACACCGGCCCTCAAGCCGTTTTGTTTCGAAGCCACGCAAATAACCCTAATCCTAATTTTCTCAAAACACCGCAACGATTCGGGATCCAAGGTTTGTTGGGATTGTTTTTTTCGGAGGCAACCAAGGCCAAAGCCTCTTAGGTATATCTATACTCACATTGTTAAATAGTACTTTTGGGGTTTGTCTTCTAATTTTGGGTTTTTTCATATATCTGCTTCTTTTTTCATCCTGTATGTTTCTAGTCTGCTAAAAAATTGATAATCTCTAATTGGTAATGAAATGAATTTCCCTTTTTGCTTAGCCATTTGTTTAAGAGTTTTTTTTTTTTTTGAGTCAACAAATCTGCGAATGTGGTGACGGTAGCGTTGCTTATGCCTGGATTTTGGTTTCGTTTTCAGTTTGTGGTGCGACTGATGACTTATGTTTCGTTCCCTTGTAACATTGAGTTTTGATGGATAAGTTTGATTTTGCCATTTTTTTAAGTATTATTTAAATGTTTGGACTTCGCATCCCTTTCAATTTGGTGAAATGAACAAACATCACCTGTCCAATGTTTGTTGAAATAATCAACCTAAAAATCAGTTTCGAAAAGTATTTGTTTGCACAAGTTGGATTTATATCTCTTTTGTAATCCTCGGTTTCTTATTTTCTTTCTTGAATTGGTTAAATGAATCTACAATTGATCTTTGGTATAATAGTTGAGAGTATTTATTTATCTATCTATTTAACAAAAGAGCCTAACCACATAAATCACAGCTTGATCAATTTGTTTGGATTCTAATGGTGTCGTAGATAAGGAAATCTGGTGAATTTTAACAGCTTGAGTGGTGTTGTGTGAATTTTCAGGGAGCTGAGTTGATGAGCAAGTATGGAGTAAAATTGTTTTGATATAGGAGGGTTTGATCTGTATTATATATATTATAGGAAGATGCTTTCACATTCACTTTGTTACTTCTGCTCGCGCTCACACATGCACATTATGTGACTAAGGTTGCAGCAACTCCCTAGCAAATTAGCATGTGTCACAAGTCCAAATTAGTTTCCATTTTCTCTCTATGCGATGTATAACCTTGATCTATGACCAATTTTCTCTCTATTTTTTACATAATTGATGCTTTTGGGATTTATCTCCCTTCTTTTAAATGTGTCCCAAAGTCTAATAAGCCACATATGCATCCCTAGTCATCTTGCAACCTACATGCTTCCATGCAAATTGGAAACTAGTGCCTCTGAGATGCACCAAGAACATCATTTTCAGCCAACAATGACAAATGGACGTCGGCTTTTTACCATAGATACTAGACCGAACCATTGTAAGCATAAGGTATCTTCTGTCAATTTGTTCAATTTGTCCATTCTCACTACGAAGTAGGAAAAATTGGGAAATTTATACTTTTCTCTCATCATCTTGTAACATGCAACAACATTGGTTGACTGGTTTGATTGTGTAATGAACATAACTAGTGCCTTTCTATTCCTTTGTGCTACAGATGCACCAAAAAAGAAAGCTAAGGTCATTTTTCTAATATGTGACTACTGAGTACCCTAAAGAGAGAACGGATTGTATTTTTAAGAGATATATGCATTGAGAAAGATATTTAGATTATCAGACAACATAATTGCAAAGTAATAGTCCATTGACAAATTCAACTAATTGTTCTATATCTGAGCTACTTTGAGACATTGATGTAGTGGGGTTTTCCCGAGCGAAGGAAAATACACTAGAACACGTGTGGAGTAGAATACCACGTAGAGGTGCACCGCAGAGGATAGAAGCTGACCATGTGGTAAGCACAGGAGTGCTACGTAAGGAACATGAGTACAAAGCGCGAAGGGTGAAGTTTTATGTAGTTTTTACATATACTATTTAGATGTTTATGTTGTTGAATGCTTTTTATGAGCTAGACTTGGTCGTTTGAATATTGTTTTGCTGCCACACCCTACTCGTACACCCTTATATCTGGAAGCAGCCTCTAAGTGCTTACCCTATGATTCAATGTCTGAATGAAATAGGAGTTCCATTGGCTTTCTGATGTAATTACAGTACCATGCTGATATAGTCCAAGTTCACTTTACGTTAGTATTTTATTCTATGCATTAGGTGTTTAATTTACATTCTTTCTATCCCATTACGATGGTAGTTAAAATTTACCACCAAATAATTGTGTTAAATGGCACTACCATATACTTAACTTGAAACAAACTAAGTGTTGAATGTTATCCAAGATCTTGCAACCTTCACTGATCTTTTCTTAGTTGTTTTGTTTATCTAGTTTCTCATTTCTTTATTTTCTCTTCCTTCATGTTTGCTTGTAATGCCACTCACTCATTTTGACATTCATATTGTCTGCCCTCACTTCTCTGTCACAGACTTTAGGAAGTTGCTAGGTTGCATTAGGTAGCATATCTTAATATGAGTTCTCCCCATCTTATAACATATTTGAGCTTAACTCCCAAGTGAAAACTTATTTAGACAGTACTCTCTTAATATGAGTTCTATCTCTCTCTCTCTCTCTCTCTCTGCTTCAGCAAAAATATCACGGCCACGACATCCACCATTGCCGTAGCCTCCTATCACCACCACATCGCCGAGCTCAACAATCCCAGTATTCCTAAAACAAACTGGTCAAACCTTCATCAACCACCACCGCGTCGTTGTCTTCGATTTGGACCAAGTAAACTCATACGGTGATCGCAATGTAGTTTTTTTTTAGTAATACCCAATGTAGGTTTTTTATAATTAATGACTTACCCTTTTATAACTCAAATAATATGAAGAGTAAAATTATTTACGACAAAGTTATTTGACAAAAAATGATTTGGTCTATATGAAGAGGAAGAATAGTCTTTACTCATACCAAATGTAATCTTTTACAATTAATGACTTGCTCTTTTAAAAAAAATATGAACAAGGCAATAGATCCTTTGTACGGTGGTGGTGGTGCAATCGTACTGGTTGGGGGGTACCTCCTGGTGGCACCGCTGGTGCTGCTCATGGTGGTAGTTCCGGAACCGGTGTGAAGAACAAATGGTATGAAAGTGAAATGATTTTGGGAGGAGGGGGGGCATTTTTGTGTACAATTGACAACTAATGTTGCCACCTTAGTGTCTTTTAACATTTCAATTTTTCTGAGCCAAAAAATAAATTTACTTATTTGCTATATGGTATTGCCATATATTGTGGGCTATGGTGAAATGTAGGTGTGTGAGTGTGTGTTTGGAATATGCAGTTCAGAAAACTATAAACTGTAGAAAACAGCGTGAAAATCTGGACTTTGGTGTTGATGCATGACTGGTTGTGTTTCTGCTATTTTTGAGTTGAGCATGCTGTCTTGTTTTGTTTATGGATTTATCTGAGCCAAAACGACTATGAATGGCTATTCTTTGGTTTGAATGGTCATGACAGGTTGTTATGAATAACAGTAGGCTATGATGATATATTATCTGAGCCAAAAGGACTATAAGATAGGTTTATGGGTTTACCATGCAATTTTCAGCAGGTTTGTGTGTATGTTGTTGCTGTCTTGTGCTATTTTTGGAGGGGTGTGTTGACTGCAGGTTTCATGTGTGTGAGTGAGTGTGTTGAGCTATGGAGGGGTGTGTTTTTCTTATGTGTCTAAATTGTGTCCGAGTTGAGCATGTTGTTCTCTGAGTTGAGTGTCAATGCTGTTATGACAGGTTTTTTTTTTGTTCAATTTGATTGTTGTGTGTGCAGCAGGTTTATGGTTTAAAAAAATTAAAGGTTTCAATACAGTTTTACTGCACATTACTATGCAAGTGCAAGTAATGCTGCTGCTGCTATGTTTGTGTGTGTCCAATATGCAGTTTTAATGAATATTTGAGGTTATTTTACTGCATTTTATTTGTTACTGCTGTGTCCAAAACTGTGTCCATCCTCTGCTATGTCCAAGATGTGTTGAAACACCACAAACTGTGTCCAGAGGTGTGTGCATGTGTTACGACTGTTTTAGTGCAGTTTTTTGTGTTCAACAGGTGTTTGAAAAGTTGCAGAGGTGTATGTGTGTGTGTGTGTGTTCATGAGCAGGTGTATTTGTGGTTTGGCCCATCCAAAGAGGTTTTGTGTTCGTGTTCATGGGCAAGTGCATTTCCAGGTTTTTTGGTGGAACTGAGTATTGTGTGTATTATCAAATTTCGTTAATGGAAGATTCAAGGTTTGAATGCAATTTTGGTTCCAAACTGTGTCAAATTATTTAGTTGCAGCACCAACTTGGGCCTTTTTCCATATTTTTGTGACTGTGATAATAAATTTTTTCAACACACGTTGAAGACTTAGGCGGGGCAACATTAGAAGGTCAAATTGGCAACTAATGTTGCAGCCTATTAGTCCTTCAAAAAGTGGTCGTCAACTTACAAATTATCTGAGCCAAATATTGACAAGTGTTCGACACATATCCAAGCATGCCAAGAAGAGTAAGAAGAAGCAAAGGAAGACCAAGAAGAGGAAGAACCATTGTAATTTTTTCTTAGCCTTCGTATGTAAAAATTTTGTTGGTACATTCCGTAGTGATCTATGAACATGTTCTCAGTAATGAGAACATTTGGAACTTCTAGTTATGTGTATTGAAATTTTGGAGATGTTAATGAATGATTATTGTACAAGTACCAATGTGTTTGTGCATACTTATTAGTCTTTGTTTGAGCTATCTTTCCTGATTTTCTCCCGATATGGATGTACTATCTAGATTCAATGTGGAAGACTGAGCACAAAATAAAATCACTGAAATTAACAAGACATCACCAAAAGTAGAAGACCTGAAAGCATAAAGTCTAAAGGCAGTCACGCATGCAATGAACCTACAATATCATCAATTTTATGGAAAAAGCAAGTGCTTGGAAAAGCTCGTGAGAGATTGTCAATGAAAAGAAATGGATTTATTGGGAAAGACTCTTAGATAGAAGAGCAAGTACAAATTACCCATAGAGTACATTGTTGTACATAGGGAGTACAAACTTGAATCACAAAGAGCAAATTTGATTTTATATAAATATGGACTATGAAATATTACATATGACCCATCCCCTATTACAGCTGTCCTTTCAAAGGGGGCCCACCTAAGAAGGTCAACGAATGTTGTCATAAATGGACCTCAACTACCATTCTCGGAGATATTAAGAGCAAGTAACTATTACTCAAAGAGCACATTGTGTTTGGACAGAGACTACAAATTAGAATCACAAAGAGCACATAGCTTTGTATGTAAATATGGACTATGGAATATGACGTGTGAGCCATCTCCTATTCCAAGTGCCCTTGTAAAGGGGGCCCACGTAAGAGGTCCATGAATCTTGTCATAAATGTACCCTACCTATGGAGTTGAGTAACAATATGACATTATTTGTACATAGTGTCCCAGTGAAAGTAGTAACAGTACTATGAAGTTAAGCACCTCAACTACCAGTCTCAGAGGTATTAAGAGCAAGTAAATATTACTCAAGGAACACATTACTTTTGGATAGAGAGCACAAATTAGAATCACAAAGAGTACTTAGGTTTGTATATAAATTTGGACTATGGAATATGACGTGTAAGCCATCCCCTATTCCAGCTGCCCTTATATAGGGGGCTCACCTAAGAGATCCAGTAAATTTTGTCATAAATGTACCTTATCTATGGAGTTGAGTAACATTATGACATTATTTGAACATAGTGCCCCAGTGAAAGTAGTAACAGTACTATTGAGTTCAGCACCTCAACTACCATTCTCGGAGGTATTAAGAGCAAGTAAATATTACTCAGGGAGCACATTCCGTTTGGACAGAGAGCACAAATTAAAATCACAAAGACCAATTATGTTTTTATATAACTCTTGAGTATGTATATGGTGCAAGTTATGTATGAACATAAGAGCAAGTAAATATTACTCAAAACGTATACCGTTTTTTCACAAAGACTACCACTTCAAATCATAAAGAGTACTTATGTGTTACTCTCTGATCCACTGATCCAAATGAACTCCAAACAACACATAAGCTCCATAAATGAAAAATATGATAACTTTGCAAGTACATTCCTTAGTTGAAGCAAATTCTAAAGGCCAAAACAAAAAAAAATAAAACAAAAAAACAAAAATGATGAGCTCTTAACCTCTGAGTTATATACAAACGTAAGTGCTCTTTGTGATTCAAAGTTGTAGTCGATGTGAAACAACAATGTGTGCTTTGAGTAATATGTACTTGCTCTTACTACCTCAGAAAATAGTAGTTCAGGTGCTGTGCTGAATTCCATAGTATATTTAGTACTTTTACTACGAAACTATATATAAATAATGTCAAAATGTTGTCAAGAATAATTGGTAGGTAGGGTATTTTTATGAAAAGATTCATTGGCCTTCTTAGCTGGGCCCCTTTGAAAAGGGCATGTGGAATAGGAGATGGCTTACACTTAATATTCCATACTCCACAGTTATATACAAAAATAAGTGCTCTTTGTGATTCACAAGTATAGTCTGTGTGAAAACCCAATGTGCTCTTTGAATAATATGTACTTGCTCTTACTACCTCGAAGAATGGTATTACATCAGCAAGCAGCAGAAGAAGCAACAACAAGTAGCAGCAAACAGCATTAGCAGCCATAGCAGGCAGGCACCCTCTACTCTGATCAACAACAGCCACACATCAACTTTCAATCAAAACAAAATGGAATTGAACTATACAAGCCACTGCTACAAAGAACTTCAAGTGCTGATTTTCGACTCTCACAAGTGATGATTCTTGTGCTGGTGCTACTTTATGACAGTGCTTGTAATTACATACATTTTCAGCAGGTTATATGAATGAAATACAACAATCTCTGTCATCTTAGGTAGGTGAGGTACAACCATTATAATATGACAAGGTCTCAATCCATTACATTCAACAAAATCCAAAGTCATAGGCAACAACAGTTCCATACGTTAGATTAAAATCTAAAGTACCGCATACCTAAAAAATCGAAAAGGTTCAACCAAAGTAGCTAAAGCTTGGATTACATTGTCAACGATCACCCCGGCAATGGAGACTTGAACGTGCTTCGATTGTGTCCAGGCTCATGGCAAAACCCACAAAAAGCAGTTTGTTTTTCTTGGAATTGTGACTCAGTCCTCTTTTCTTTCGGCCTTCCACCCGGTCGCTTTGTAGCAGGAGGTCGAAGCGCTTCCATGGTTGTGGAAGAAGAGGTGGCTATGTCAAGGTCTTCACAACCGTACTGGATCTCAGGAACTTGTGCCACGATGTCAGTCGAAGAAGGCATGTCATGCAAAGGAATGGGAGACATTACGGTCATGTAAATAAGAAGTCGTGCCTCCACCCTATATGAAGGATCCACAAGGTTATATATATTGTACGACGAACCTTGTATTGCGCGCATTCTCATAAACCAGATCCCAATAGAATGATTTTCAGCATTCTACAACACAATTACATACTATAATTAATAAAGAACATTGAAAAGATTCGATCAATTAATACTCAACATGGCTTTATCTAGTCAGAGCATGACATGACAAAACTCACAATGTTCAACGATTCTGGCACAAAAAAACAATGGATGGTACAACAGTGTAGTTTTCTTTGGAATTGTAGATCTAGCAAACAAATCTTAAGAATTTTTCATGCTCTAGCAGACTCAAATCTCTAACACTCCTAAGGAACCTCGGGATACCAAAACTTGGCCTAACACCCTAAGGACACGGACTCAAGACTAATAAGAGAACCCAGACTCAAGCGGAAACCATATCAAAAAACAAATAAACCACACCCAAACACCCCAGTACGAACCAAACCACCACACCTATAAATGAAGCTACATGAATTATACTTTTCCATAATTGCAACATAACAACCCAAGTTTTAACCAAAAAAAAAAAGGGCCCTTTAACATACATAACTGTAAGAGTAAAAATGTAAATTCATCTTTAACTACTCTTCCATCCAGTTCAAAAAAAAAAACTTTCGTTCATAATTGTTGGCAGTTCCTAATAATGTTTTCATATGCTCTGTACTTGGCCTTTCTTTGTAAACAGAACATGGGGACAAATTGACGTGGCACGCTAGGTTAACCTACAAGTTTGCCAAAGTTAATCAAGTATCTAACAGGACAACGATTGCAGGTCAAATGTACATATGGAGCACGTACATGTTCTGTAAAGACCAAGTCACCTAATCATACAGTTCAAAATTCTAAACCGACCATGGAAACCATAAACTCTGTCCAGATCAAAACACTCATGGTTACACGATATTTGTATCAGTACAAACCCACTTGCCAAACAATAATATGAACTAAATACGAAGTAAGAAACAACCAAATCAAACAAAGTGACCTAAATATGGACTTATACAAATGAAAACACAGTAAAATCACCAATGTAGTATCTGTCAAACCTTCAATCAGGGTTCACACAACAATATTGGTCAAAATCTGTAAAACAACCAAAAAATCATCTCAAATGGTCGTACATTAGAGTGAGAGGAACACAGAACGGTATATAGAGAGAGAGAGAGGAGAGAGAAGAGAACGCCAAAGAGAGAGGGGAGCGCAGGGAGAGGAGAGAGTAAACAAGAGACGGAGAGAGAGGTTGAGAGAGAGACAGAAAGAGGGAATACCTGGACTTTGGATGGGTGTGGTGTTAGAGAGAGAGGGAGTTGAATGGTAAAGTTAATTTGGACTTCAACGTGATATATATATGTAGGGGTAAAATTGTGAACTAACATAACCTTACCATGTCTTGGTGAATAATTTTCCTTCTGTCATTATAGTGGTGATTTAGAGAGTGGAGACCATAAAATTGTGAATAAAACCGGTCAACTCCACTGACCCGTAATTTTCCCTTTTCTTTTTTGTAGGTCTCTTATGATACCTCATCCTCGGTGGTCCGTATTTAATCTGTTGTCGATGTACCCTTTGTCGAATTCTAATAAAATCTTGTTGCCTATAAAAAAAAACAAACCCATGACCCTGATCATAGTGTAAGTTATGCACTTGAAAATTGAAATCATGAGTTAGGGTTGCCTTCTTTTCTTTTCTTTTCTTTTCTTTTTTAATTAATTATGTATCAAATGTAAAAGAACCAAGCACTAATATTTAATAGTACTGGTCCTGGTTCATCATAAAATTCATTTTTTTTTTATGGTGAACAAACGATATTATAGAAAACATAAAATTTGTTGAGTATAAACTTGATTTGGTATTTCGGCCCAAGAAAAATAGAGTCCGAAACAAGCCCAATAAAGAAGCCCAAAATAGAACATATAATTGGAGGAGTATAAAAGCATATTTTCTAGAAGAGTTCTAGAATATCTTTCGGACATATCTAGATATTTATTGCAAGTAAAAGTCACATGTGTAGAATCTAGAAACTACATAGATATTATCTTGTAAGAAATATCTAGAACCTTCCATAGAGTACTATAAATTTGGATGGGTTCTAGTTATTCCAATGCCAAAAAGTCAGCAAGTGCTTACTTCCCCACTCTTGTCTCAACTTCTCCCCTTCCAACAAACTGGTATCAGAGCTCGGTTCATGTCGAAGAAAATGTCCACCCAAGGAGTCTCATTCCCTTGGCTAATCAAAGATAACTATGGCCGTTGGAGTATTCAAATGAAGGCCTTTCTTGGTGGTGAAGATGTTTGGGGCGTTCTAGAAAAAAGTGTTGAAGGGGTAGGTGCAACTACCAAAAAGCCAAAGCATGATGCCAAGGTGAAAGATAAAAGGGCTTTATCATTAATTTATCAAGGAATTGATAATGCCAATTTTGAGAATATTGCACATGCTACCACCACCAAAGAAGCATGGGAGATCCTCCAAAATTCTCGATGTGAGTTTGAAGCTTTTCTCTGATGCGATAAAAGAATCAGCTAATCTGGTTTTGAGTTGTGCAATGGCCCGACTTGAGTTGAAGAACTACTGGGGTGCTATTGAAGAATGCAAGCGAGCAATAGAGCTCGATATGGCAGCCGTAGGGTTTGCGTGGTTAACTTGAAGGAGTATGAGGCTACCAAGTCCGCCCCTTTTAGGAGGACAAACTTGGCTGCCAACAAGTCAAAGTTCGAAGAATTTATTTCAAAGTGCTCGCATCAAGAATCGTCCACGGCTCCATTTATCGGTTCGGTGTTGAGAGATTGTTTAATTTCTGTAACGACCCGGATTTTTGACCCAATTTTTTTTTTTATGTTATTAAAAATTATTTTCCTAATACAATTGTTATTATTATTATTATTATTTTAAAGATACAATTATGCATGCATACTTTTATTTTTCCTACAATACATGCATGCATGCACGCCTATATTCTCCCTCACTCTCCTACTCAATCTCTACCTCCTCCATGACCCAAAATTCGTGCGTAATTCGTCCATGCAAAAACCCGATACCGTTAGGACTCGGTTTAATTCGAAACTCATCCAATTCTCCTATATATACACACCACACCGACCCTAAGGCACGTACACTATTCTACCACCTCCCACGGAGTCAAAAAAGAGAGAAAAACCAGAGAGAAATCAATTACAATCGATAGAATTTTAGAGAGAGAAAAGTGGATTTCGAGGTTCCGTTCGTCCGAAACCCAAATTGATCATTCAAGTTGTTTACTACAGTCCCAAGGATCACCGTAGATCAAGCAATTCGGTCCCAAGGTCCTCCGATCGAAGGAATTAAAGTCGTCTTCCCCAAAATCACGTTTTCGATCGAAAACGAAATTAATCCGAACCAAGGTACTACAATTCAATCCAAGCCCTCCTCTAAGTATATATACGATTTATAGACATAACCCAATAAGCCCCGTGCCCCCATTCATCAAAAACCTCGTCAAAATAACAAAAAAAGAAAACAGCAAGAAAGTTCGCGGCCGCAACCTTCGGGTTGCTGAACTGCAAGAACCAGGCGGCTGGACCTCGCGGCCGCGAACTCCTCTCGGCCAGCCGTGCGGTTTTTGGTTGAGTCGTATCGAATTGATTTTGCGACCCTTTAAAAATAGATTTTGACTCCAAATTTTTTATCCTAGGTTCCTAACATTCTAAAGTTCATAACTTGTTAGTTTCATATTTTTTTATTTTAATCTACTATTATTAAATTTTTATTCGTAATCGTGAGATCGTTTGTAAACTAAAATTCGTTACGACCTTCTAAATTACTCTATAAATCCCCAAACTATTTTTCTTAGATTCCTAACTTATTAAAGATCATAAGTTGTTGATTTCATAACTTTTTAATGTTATTTTCTATTTATTTTATTTTTAATTAAAGATATAAACGAAAATTAATAACGACCTTATAAAAAATATTTTTAACATCGAAAATATTTTTTCTAGACTCCTAACAGTTCAAAGGTGATATTTTATTAAAATAAAATTTTATTTATTTGATTTACTATTTATTATTATTTAAGCATTGTTTCTTAATAATAATATTGTAAAATATTATACAGAAGGTTTAAAAATCCGAATAATTTTATTTAGACTATTTACAGTCCTAGAATGATATCCTGTAAATATAAATATATTTCCAACTCTTTAATTATTTATCGTCTATTTATTCTTGTTTCGTCTATTAATTTAATCCTTTTATTTAAAATAATTCCGTGAGCATCCAAACCCAACTTTTAGCACTTGAACTTATTATAGGGGACTGTTAGGACCTTTATTAAGGTTACGATATTTATTCTAATATTTTTACCTAATTAATGTATTTAAGTAGTATTTAATTAACATAATTACTTATAATTAATTAATAGAAGTCTAGAAAATTATTTTTTTTAATCTTAATTAAATAATTCTTACATTCTTAATGACTTTGTGACCATACGAGATTAAGGGCAGCGGCCCAGTCATAAAAAGTTATATGATTGCATTGCTTAATAATTATTTTGATCCGTCTGTTATTCGTTTTTAATTATTTTTATGATTGATATTGTATCGATACTTCATTTGAATGATAGATTGGACCCTAGGGACATGGGGTGGTATACGAAATAGAAATCACGTAGACGATGTTAAGTAATGGATAAATTGTGAAATTTATTTCTGTTTAGAGGTTGCCTGCAGGCGTGATTTAAGACTGGCAGAGTAAGCCCAGTGATGTTTGTAATGATTTAAGACTGGCAGAGTAAGCCCAGTGATGTCTGTGATGATTTAGAACCGGCAGAGTAAGCCCGGAAATGATTTAAGACTGGCAGAGTAAGCCCAGTGATGGTTGTGATGATTTAGAACCGGCAGAGTAAGCCCGGAAATGATTTAAGACTGGCAGAGTAAGCCCAGTGATGGTTGTGATGATTTAAAACCGGCAGAGTAAGCCCGGAGATGATTTAAGACTGGCAGAGTAAGCCCAGTGATGTCTGTGATAATATTTTGATAAAACCTGGCAAAGTAAGCCCAGTGATATTTTGATAAAACCCGGAGGTGATCCCGCGATATTTTCTGTTGATAAAACCTGGCGGGTAGTCCAGCGATGTTTTATGTTGATAAAACCTGGCGGTGGTCCAGTGACGGTTTATGTTGATAAAACCTGGCGGTAGTCCAGAGGTGTTTTCGGTTGATAAAACTTGGCGTTGGTCCAGTGACGGTTTATGTTGATAAAACCTGGCGGTAGTCCAGAGATGTTTTCGGTTGATAAAACTTGGCGTTGGTCCAGTGACGTTTTCTGTTGATAAAACCTGGCGGTGGTCCAAGTGATATCTTGTGATGTTAAAACCTGGCGAGAGGTCCAAATGATATTTTGTGACGATAAAACCTGGCGGGTGGTGACGTCTTATGTTGATAAAACCTGGCGAGTGTTCCGGAGATATTTTGTGACGATAAAACCTGGCATGTGTCCACAGTGATGTTTTGTGGTGGTAGATCGGCGTGTATCCAGTGGTGAGTTGATAAACTGGCGTGTGTCCAGGGATGATTGTGATGTGGTATATAAGATAGGCGAACCCTAGTTGTGATTCGGGCATGATAAGCTATCCCTTGTTGTAGTATTGTAACTTAGGTTATCTACGGCAACAAGGAGAAAGTGATCTCAGGGGACCGAGCATGGCTAGCGGTTGGGGAGAAAAGATCTCGTAGGAGATTTTGGATCACACGTTAGGCTAATGGATAGTAATGAATCAATTGTGGAAAATCTCTATTTTACTTATTCGCATCATGATTATCCTGTTTTATTGCTAGGTGTAATTGTAAGAGGGGTGGTTGGGTTGGATTATTCTACGGTGATTTATCACTCACGAATACGTCTGTATCCTGGCAAATCGATTGCTTCGCGATCAATTTGCTAGAGGCGCAGGATTCAATGGAGGAGATTCAACGATGATGCGGACACGAAAAGAATATCAAGAACGAAGATCGAGGATGCTTAGGATTCATATCAAGATCAGATCTGAAGTTAATATATTTTGAATCAGTAGATTCCCTTGAGATTGTAATAACTAAATCTTTATTTTGGAAAATTATGTTTATTTAGCAAAATTTTCTTAAGAAATCATTTTATTTTACTCCCGAAAAGTCGGGGCGTTACAATTTCAGATCAAAAGAGAGACGTCAGGCCTATGAAGACATTTCATGCCTGGCCGGGGAGTTGGACAAACAGGATCGGATGTCAAAAATCTATAGCTTGGCATCTCCGGCGGTTGCCCAGGAATCCACGAACGTCGAGTTAATTTTGAAGGTTTTAAGGGCAATCAAGGTGAATTTATTTAAAGTTTTGATTTTTAAAAAAAATTTGGGGTTAGGGTTAAGTTTTGGGTTTGTTTGTCCATGGGAGTCCGATTATATGGTTTTTTATGATAAAACAAATGCAGATCTTCATTATTCTCCCCGGCAGCAATACCAGCAATACCATCACCCTCGATGTCGAAAACTGCGATTCCGTTGAAATAGTGAAAGCCAAAATTGAGGACAAGGTGGGAATTCGACCACGCGAGTAGGGATGGCATTCGGGGCGGAAAATGGGTATTCCGTACCCGATCCCCGAACCCGAAGTTGATTCCATATCCGCCTTGATCCCCGAAGTTGGGTTTCTTGAATCAACTGTTCAACGCAAAGAAATTTTTCTTGAATGATCAGTAGCACTTGTAAAGATGAAAAATCAACAAAAAACTTAACTAATGGCGTACACAGAATAGTATTAGCAGAGCATAACACCTAAAGGCCAATCTTGTATGGCAGATAAGGAGTAAAAGATTAAAAAATCACAAACTTAAAAACCCAAAGAACACTTTTTAACGCTTTACCGACCTTTATCTCACTCTGATTGCTGTTCAGTCCATGTTCGAAAATGAGAATGAGATGTTAAATTAAGTGAATGTTTCTGCATAAGAAGAGGATTTAAAAGGTTGTTGTCGATGGATGGAGAGAGAGAGAGAGAGAGAGAGATCATATCTGAAATGGAAAAATCGCCGCCTCCATCACCGAGGTCTGAGAAGTGGGTGAGAAGTGGAAATTAGACTGGAGTTCTGGAGAACCCTAAAACGTATGGATATATATATATAGAGAGAGAATTAGGTTCTTTTTACAAACTTGATGTTGATAAATCCGCGAGTCTAGAAATTCATTTCGGACAATTGAACCTTCTCAAACTGTTTCTTTTTAAGAACCAAAAAGATTTGTGCCAAAACAACAGATGCTAAGAAGAATAAAAGGCCTTGAAGACGTAATGGATCTTGAAGTACTATTTCTGCATCTCCCTGACCAAATCCGCCTACATTAGGATTACTCGTTAATGGTTGATCAAATTTGATAGATTCCCCTTCGGAAACAAGAAGTTCCGGTCCCGGAGGGATAATATCAATCACTTGACGTCCATCGAATGCATCCGCTATGGTTATTTCGTACCCCCCTTTTTCTTTTCGTATGATTTTGCTTACTATACCCGCTGCTGGAGCATTATAAACTGTATTGTTACTCTTGTTCCCGTCGGGATAAATCTGCCCTCTTCCCCTATTTCCGCCTACGTATATAGGATATTTTAAGAAGTAAACATCTTTCTTAGTGGCGGGGTCCGGGGAAAGAATAGGAAAGGTGATTTCACTATATGTAACGACCCGGATTTTTTTTGAACAAATTTTTTTTAAAGATTTACAAATTTTATTTCCATAAATCTTTATCTTTAATAATAGGCTAGTGATTTTGCCACACCCTTTTTTGTTATTGCCACACCCCTGCAAGTGTATTTTTGGTGCAAAAATACACTTGCAGGGGTGTGGCAATAACAAAAAAGGGTGTGGCAATATCATTTCCCTAATAATATCATTAAAAAGTATAATTAGCGGTAATTAAATTCTTTTCCTTAATATAATTATCTATCTTATCCTATTTAATTTTATTTTTCTTTTCTTCTCTTTCTTACTTTGCATGCAAGTAATTGTATGCATGCACACTCCTACCATCCCTCTCTCTCCTACTCGATCTCGACTTCCTCCCTAACCCTAATCTCGTCCATAATCGAATCCCAATAGATAAAACCTTATTTGAATACAATTCTACCACCCTCTTCCCAATTTCACCTATAAATACCCCACCACTTTGGCCACGAATTCATCCATACACCCTACACCCTCCACCGAACAGAATTGTGAGAAAAATCGTGGCCAATTGGAACTCCAATCCATGGAGTTTTAGAGAGAGAAAAGTGGGTTTCGTATCTACGATCAACCGAAACTCAAATTGATCGTTCCGATCTCTTCCTTCAACCCCAAGCATCCCCAAACATCATCCAATTCGAGCCCAAGGTCCCCCGATCAAAGAACCCGAAGTCATCTTCTCCAAAATTCAAGTATTCGATCGAGAATCAATTCGAACCAATACGAGGTATTATAATTTGATCCGAAGCCTCCTCTAAGTATATTTAATGTTTTTTGACATACCCCAATGGCCCCCGTAGTCCCATGCATCGAATACCGTGAGAAAAACGAAGAAAAAACAAAACAGCCCCGAACCTTGCAGCCGCAACCTTCGGGTCTGCCAGCCGCTAGAACCAGGCCTGTTGACCTTGCGGCCGCGAACTTCCTTCGGCCAGAGTTCGCGGTTTGTGCTGTTTTGGATCGAAACGATTTTGCGATCTTCCGAATTTGGTTTTTGACCCCCGATCTATTTTTCCTAGGTTTCTAACATTCCAAAGATCATACCTTGTTAATGTCATATTTTTTTTATTTATCTATTTATTAAATTTTTATTTGTTATCATGTAGAAGTTTATAAACTAAAAACCCTCGCGACCTTATAAATTACTTTATAAATCCCCGTACCATTTTTTTTAGATTTCTAACATATCAATTATCGTAACTTTCTGATTTCATATATTTTTTTTATTTCATTAGCTATTTATTAGATTTTTATTCATTTTTAATTAAAGTTACAAACGAAAAATAATTGCGACCTTCCGAACAATGTTTTTAACACCTAAGTTATTTTCCTAGACTTCTTACATCTCAAAGATGATATGTTATTAAAATAATATTTTATTTATTTAATTAAATATTTAATATTATTTAAGCATTGTTTCTAAATAAAAATACTTTAAGATATTATAAAATATGTTAATAATGCCCGAATAATTTTATTTAGGCTTCTTACAGTCCTAAGATGAAACGATGTTAATCTCAACATATATTTGTCTATTTTATTATTTATTATCTATTTATCCTTCTTTCGTAAATTATCTTAAACCCTTTATTTAAAATAATTCCACGAACCCCCAAACCCAACTTTTGGCACTCGAACTTGTTATAGAAGACCTTTCGGACTCTTATTAAGGTTACAATAATTATTCTCATATTTTTACCTAATTATTGTATTCAATTAATTTCTAAATCAATCTAATTACTTAAGAATAATTAATAAAAGCTTAGAAAATTATTTTTAAAATCTTATATAAAATTTCCTACCTTGTTATTGATATTGTGGCCATACGAGATTAAGGACAACGGTCCAGTCATAAAAAGTTGTGTGATTGCATTTACCTAATATTCATTCTGATCCGCTCGTTGTTCGTTCTTATTTATTGTTATGAATAATATTGTGTCGATGCTTGATTTGAATGCTAGACTGGACCCTAGAGACATGAGGTGGTATGCGAATAGAGTTCACATTGACGATGCTAAGTTAATGGAAAGATGGTAAAGTGTTGAAGTTGTGAGATTGTGGATTATGATGGCTATAGCAAGGGTGACCTGTTGGGCCCTGTGTTGAAATGAGTTACCTGAGGGGCCCGGCGATGAGATTGTTGTGACCCTAACGTATGGTACGCTATGGGCAGTTCCAAAAGGTAATCGTGCCTTGCAGGGCCAGCAAGGGGGATTGTTCCATGACACGATTATAGTTAGTGGCTTAGGAATGGTGCGACCCTAATGTATGGTACGCCATGGGAAGTTCCAAAGGGTAATCGTGCCCCCTGTTATGGTTGTAAATGAATTCATACAAAGTACATAACTTAGGTGAATTCATTTAGGACCCCGTGTGCAGGACAAGCAAGGGGGGATTTTCCATGACACGGTCATAGTTAGTGGTTATGGAAGGAAAGATCTTGTGGATGAGATCTTAGATTTCACATAAGAGAAATGGATAGTAATGAACTGATTTATGTGAAAAACCTCTGTTTGCTTTTTATGTTTCGCATCCTTATTATCCTGCTGTTTGCTAGCTGTAAAGTAAGAGGGGTGGTTGGGTTGGATTATCCTACTGGGTGATTTATCACTCACGGATACGTCTGTATCCTGGTAAATCGATTGCTTCGGCGATCAATTTGCCAGAGGGCGCAGGATTCAACGGAGAGGATTCAATGATGGTGCAGTTCGGCACGGAAGGAATATCAGGAACGAAGATCGAGTATGCTTGGAACCTGTGTCAAGCCTAGAGTCAGCTCTGAAGTTGGTGTACTTTAAATCAGTA